>OW121740.1:124756129-124968629 GCA_933228675.1 Stomorhina lunata | reverse complement strand
GAACCTACCGAAGTTAATGTTACTGATAGTAATAATTATGAGCCGAAAATAAGAACTGCAAAACTTCTATTGATTAGGGAGGACAATGATCATGTAATAAAACGTATTAATCAGCGTTTAATGGATATGACAGGTTTCGATCTTGCTGGCGGAGAGTTATTGCAAATCATAAATTATGGTCTAGGTGGGCATTTTGATAGGCACCTTGATTTTTATAATGTAACAGATGTGAGTAGAGCAATAAGAAATATAAATATTTTTAAAAGTTATATATTAAAAAACTCTTGTATTTTTATAGAATTTTACTTTGGTAGGCGAAGTGGGTGATCGTATAGCCACAATCTTATTTTATGTAAGTTTTGTTCCATATTTATACCCTTCACCACCATAGGTGGAAAGGGTATTATAAGTTTGTGCTGATGTATGTAATGCATAGAAATATTTGTCTTAGACCCATCTTTTAGTATACCAATAGGCTTAGAATCACTTTCTGAGTCGATTTAGCAATGTCCGTCCGTCCGTCTGGCTGGCTGGACCCGCATGTAAACCTTGTAATCAAACTACAGGTCGCACATCTAAAGATAATTTGATGAAATTTGGCACAGATCATTTTTTTTTTTTTTGATAATGGGACCATGGCTATTGAATTTCGTCAGAATCGGTCCATTATTTATGGTAACTCCCATGTGCACCACTTCCCGGAATTGATATATTGGCCACAAAAATCAATATTTTAAAACGAATACTGCCTATGTAAACTTAGATCACTGTACCAAATTTCGTTGAAATCGGTCCACATTTGACCATAGCTCCCATACAAACTCTTTTCTCAAAATGAGACAAAATTCACTAAAACGCTCGTAAATCCTGAGATAATGAGAATTTTAAGTTTATTATTTGCATACCTAATTTTTGTAACAACTGTAATCAATTTGCCAAATTTCGAGATAATCGGTCCACATTTGACCCTAGCTCTCATACAAATCCAAATGGCGGCAACAGCTTTTGTTTTGAGAAGTTTTGAGAATACGTTTGTATGATGGCAAAATTTTGCAAATATTTGTCTTTATACAGGAAAATGAACACCTTTGACCTTAGTGGTGAAGGGTATCGTATGGTCGGGCTTGACCGACTATAGCACTTTCTTACTTGTTTTTAAATATTTTCTTTTTAATATCATTTTAATTTAGTTATCTGATGTTGAACAAGGTGGCGCCACTGTTTTTCCTAAAATTAAAACTGCCATTTTCCCCCGTAAAGGTTCTGCCCTTATGTTTTATAATCTTAATAATAAATTGGAGGGAGATAAATTGACTTTACATGGGGCTTGCCCTGTTTTAGTGGGCTCCAAGTGGGGTAAGTTTTTGTTATATTGGATATTACAGGTATGAAGAGCTTCCCAGCTAGCAATTTGGTGATTGTTGACGATAATATCAGCAAAATTAGTCTTTTGGGATTCGTATAGATGATCAAAAACTGATTGATCAGCTTGGTGATCTAAAAAAGATTCCAAAAAGACTCCTTAAAACGCTTAGAAAACGACTAGTTTACAAAAGCACAAACAGTTCTTGCAGAATGTGTGCAGTCAAAATCTTATCGTGCAAACGATCCTAATACGACTATTATTTATGTTATTTTAATCAGTTTCGTGATCAAAAAAGACCACAAAAAGACTCAGAAAATACCTTGAAAGCGACTATTTGAAAGCAGAATGTGTGCAATCAGTTTGGTAATCAAAAATGTGTACAAAAAGACTCATAGACGCTTAGTAAGCGGCAAGTTAAAAATAGCATACAAAATCTTGTAAAATGTGCGTAATATAACTATTTTTAGGTGATAAGAAAATGCCACAGAAAGACTCTTATCTAATTATGGGTGATGTAGCTTAGTTAGTTAGCACGTCGACTAGTAAGCATAACATATATTCAGTAGCCTAGGTTCAATCCTCGGTCTCGGCAACATCAATTTCTGTAAGTATTAACGCAACTTCATTGTTGCAAAAATAGATATGACTTCATCTAAAAAAAGATATACTGTGTTGAGTAATAAAAAGCTTTATTATTTTTTTAACAAATCTAGCAAATTGTGTGGAGTCATATTCTAATCAGCAAAACAAGTCATTAAAGACTCTTTTTTGAAGAGTCGCATGAAGGGTACCATTTTCTCACACAAAAAGATCATTTTTGACTCATAAGTGATATCATAAATGATCATTTTAATCGTGCAGTGAAGTCAAAAAAGACTCATATTTGATTAAAATTTTCCAAAAATGCTAGCTGGGTTGCTTATAAATTTGAGTGTGTAAAAAATTATATGAGTGTGTTCTTTTTATGTATCAAAAAAAAAAAACGTTATTTAACTCTTCGAAATTCAAGTGCATATATATTTTTGAAAGATCGAAACAACACATAATCTTAAACGACTTAAACGTCGTGCGAGAGTTAATGTGCTCTATACGTCAAAAATGCATTTTGAGAAAATCGATCCTGAAGTTTTACCTACATTTTTCTAAAAAACTTTTTGAGATTTTTACACTATATTTGGAGTATAGAGCAAAATATCACAAACAAATCTAGGGCCAAAATACCGCATTCGATATCGATCGAAATCTCAGACTTTTTAGCGAATATTGTGAAGTATACTTTAGGGATGTTCAAAGTTACTTCGATGCAAAAAGTTTATTGAAATTTGGTATCCATTTTGATTCGTTTTAAAGAATATATATTGTTCAATTAAAGCTCTTTTACTATTGTTCACCTTTTGGCAAATAACTTCAAAAAACTATAGTAAACTGTGCATCTTTTAAATAATTTTGATTATCCTTAAAGTATGCTATACAAATGTTTTAAAAATATCTAAGATTTCGATTGATATCAAATGCCGTAATTTGGCCCCTGTTTTGAAGGATATAGAACAAAGCAGACACTATTTATCTAGGACGAGATAGCCGAAAACGGATTGCAGATTTGAAAACTTTCGTGTCGAAA
The DNA here is from genome assembly GCA_933228675.1 of Stomorhina lunata. NCBI lineage: Eukaryota > Metazoa > Arthropoda > Insecta > Diptera > Rhiniidae > Stomorhina > Stomorhina lunata. Next base: position 124,965,642 of record OW121740.1, on the reverse strand, counting down.
ACCTAAAGTGGCATCATTAACTCAAAATGTGTCAAATGGAGCACATAAACTCCCGCACGACGATATTTTGAATGCACCGAAATTTCCCATTGAAAGCTTTTCAGTTCCAAGTCATTTAAAATTTAAATTCGGTCAGTTAAATTCTAACTACTAATAATTGTGCACTTTCTCATTTTCAAAATTTCATCGATCTCTTCAATGCTGGGTCGATTAGAGCATAGTGCATCTTCAGATTCATAATTAGAAGACACTTACCGAGATGTAATATTATAAAAACCTTTTAAACGAACATCCAAATTATTGGAAGATTTAACGATTTTTTTAACCTATTTTTACAGTTTTAACTAAATGGATCCGATCTAAGGCTCAAATGTTTAAAAAACCCTGTTACAAATAAAAATAATCATAAACATATATAACAAACTAACTTTCCAATGAGTCGTATATGCATCACTTACATTGTGTCAAACAACGTCTATGAGTCAAATGTGACTCATGTATTTATACAACTTAGATAAGCTTTCTTGATATACTTATGTATGTATGTATATGTAAATATAAATATTCAAAAAATATATTTTAATTGCTCCCTTTTCTTATTTTTTGTTTGCTTAATTATTTACAGTGTATAAAATCTATTTAAAATTCAAAAATTGATCGATTTGTTTCAGTTTTTATACTTTATCAGTAGGGCCTGCCCGCTTTGCTGGACGATACCAAATCGGTTACTGCCTGATTCTGCCAAGTCAAACCTAAAACACAGAACGGCAAAGTTTTTTTTTTCAGAATGTTTATAGTTATATTACTCTGAAAATAAAAACCATTTTCATGCATTAGTTTTAGTTTTTGAAATATAGCGAATACATATATATTTTATAGGAAAAACATAAAAGAAAACAAGTAAGAGTTTTATATTTGGCTATACCGAATCCGATAATACCCACCTTCAAATAGAAAAAATTTAGAAAATTTTACTATTTTTATAGGAAAATTTTGAAAATTTTACTATTTTTATAAGAAAATTTTCAAAATTTTATTATTTGTAAAAGAAAAAATTTCCAAAAATTTTACTGTTTTTATAGGAAAATTTTCAAAATTTTACTATTTTAATTAAATATTTAATTTAGAATGAGTTATTTAAAATAATTTTACTATTTTTATTGGAAAATTTTCAAAATTTTACTATTTTTATAGAAATATTTCCAAAATGTTATTATTTTTATAGGAAAATTTTGAAAATTTTAATATTTTTATAGGAAAATGTTGAAAATTTTACTAATTTTATAGAAAAATTTTGAAAATTTTACAATTTTTACAGCAAAATTTTGAAAATTTTACTATTTTTATAGGAAAATTTTGAAAAATTTTACTATTTTTATAGGAAAATTTTGAAAATTTTACTATTTTTATAGGAAAATTTTGAAAATTTTACTATTTTTATAGGAAAATTTTGAAAATTTTACTATTTTTATAGGAAAATTTTGAAAATTTTACTATTTTTATAGGAAAATTTTGAAAATTTTACTATTTTTATAGGAAAATTTTGAAAATTTTACTATGTTTATAGGAAAATTTTAAAAATTTTACTATTTTTATAGAAAAATTTTGAAAATTTTACTATTTTTATAGGAAAATTTTGGAAAAATTACTATTTTTATAGGATACTTTTCAAAACTTTTATATTTTTATAGTAAAATTTTAAAAATTTTACTATTTTTATAGGAAAATTTTGAAAATTTTACTATTTTTATAGGAAAATTTTGAAAATTTTACTATTTTTATAGGCAAATTTTGAAAAATTTTCTATTTTATTAGGATACTTTTCAAAACTTTTATATTTTTATAGTAAAATTTTAAAAATTTTACTATTTTTATAGGAAAATTTAAAAAATTTTACTATTTTTATAGGAAAATTTAAAAAAATTTACTATTTTTATAGGAAAATTTTCAAAATTATATTATTTTTATAGGAAAATTTTCAAAATTTTACTAATTTTATAGGAAAATTTTAAAAATTTTACTATTTTTATAGGAAAATTTTCAAAATTTTACTATTTTTATAGGAAAAATTTCAAAATTTTACTATTTTTATAGGAAAATTTTCAAAATTTTACTATTTTTATAGGAAAATTTTCAAAATTTTACCTTTTTTATAGGAAAATTTTCAAAATTTTACTATTTTTATAGGAAAATTTTCAAAATTTTTCTATTTTTATAGGAAAATTTTCAAAATTTTTCTATTTTTATAGGAAAATTTTCAAAATTTGACTATTTTTATAGGAAAATTTTCAAAATTTTACTTTTTTTATAGGAAAATTTTCAAAATTTTACTATTTTTATAGAAAAATGTTCAAAATTTGACTATTATTATAGGAAAATTTTCAAAATTTTACTATTTTTCTAGGAAAATTTTCAAAATTTTATTATTTTTATAGGAACATTTTCAAAATTTGACTATTTTTATAGGAAAATTTTCAAAATTTGACTATTTTTATAGGAAAATTTTCGAAATTTTACTATTTTTATAGGAAACTTTTTAAAATTTTACTATTTTTATAGAAAATTTTCCAAAACATGCAAAAAAAAAGTTTGCATGTCGTGGTAGTAAGTAGTATATGGCCTAGTCCGTTTATGAAAAGCTCAATAACTTTTTGGAACAAAATTCTTTAGGAACAAAATTCTCTTGTTATATTTAAATAAACTTTCAGATAAGAATAAGCATATATTCTTAACAAAAAACATACTTTTTATTTAAAAATGTATCAAAAATGATATGCCATTCTAAAGTGCAATCAGCTTTCTTTTATTTGCTGTTAAAGAAATAAAATCAGATGCTAACTGGCTAACGACGAACCTCGTTTGAATCGGTTTTTTGCGTATAACTCCTAAACATCAGACTTTTAAAAAAAATTTAAAATTTTATAAAAATATTTTAAAAATATCCAACAATTTTCTTAAAAAAATTAATTTTGACCTAGCGATTAAATGTAAAGCCCAACATTTGAATTTTGTGAACTAGTGTAATTCATTTAAACTTCCTACTTTGAACTTTAGGTAAAAGCACAAAATCTTTTACACACAAACTAATATGCAATTGCATTTAACCTTGACCTACTTCCGGTTGTAAAAAAGATCATGGAAGACAATCTCCCAAAAAACATTAAATGTATAATTACTATTTAACACAATTTATGTTTCAAAACTCCGCCTCTGATATTTTTAATTACAAAAATAAAATAACACAAGTCAGTAGCTATAACAGTCCGGCAAGCTGACCATATGATACCCTATACCTGAATTCAAATGTTGTCTAATAGTAAATTGAAAAGTTTATATGCTAAGAGAAATAGTATGTAGACGTTCGCACTAAAACGTAAAAGATCCAGTTTTTGAAAAATCAGAGTTAATGATTCTTGGATTAGAAAAATTATTTATAAATATATTTTAATGAAAATCTGCGATGTTATAAAACTTTTTAAGAAAAAATTGCAAAAATTAAAAAAAAAATATTTTTAGTAACACAAATCCTAGAATTCCTAAAATGATTTGAAAAATTTCCAAAAATGTGTATTTTTAGTTTTTTTGCTCTAGTTGCTTAGCCACTTTCAGGGAGACAAAGTACTTTTGCAATGTAATTAATAACAACTTGGTCCATACAAAATTGGTGATTTTTTTCAGCTCGCATGTGTTCAGAGGAATTATGGATTAAAATTAAAATTTTCTTAAACAATAGGTCTAATTCGAGAAACTCTGTTACTAAAACCGAATAAATAATAAACCGAAATAATAAGAAGATATTTTACTTGTTGAGTTTCCAAGCATTTTAAGTCAAACATTTTAAAACATACCCATATTAATTTCATTGAGTAAAATCTTTTAGCAAATCTAAGAACTACATTTTCGAAGTGTTGGTAAAAACTTTAATATTTTACAAGTTTTCATTGAAACTTCCTTTCTTCTCTTACTCTTACTTTGTATCAAAACAATCTATTTTATCCCTTTCGGCTGTTATTAATCCAATTATTTAATGTTGTTTTGAATAATTTTTTTGAAGACAGTGTTGCTGTTTTTCTATAAAAAAAGTTGTGCTGAATAAGTTTTTTTTTTTAGAAAAAGTTGCGCTAAGTTTTTCCATAGAAAAAGTTGTTCTGAATAAATTTTTCTATAGAAAATTTATGCTGAATAAGTTTTTCTATAGAAAAAGTTGTTCTGAATAATTTTTTCTATAGAAAAAGTTGGGCTGAATAAGTTTTCTATCGAAAAAGTTGTGCTGAATTAGTTTTTCTGTAGAAAAAGTTGTGCTGAATAAGTTATTCTTTAGAAAAAGTTGTGCTGAATAAGTTTTTTTATGGAAAAAATTTTGCTGAATAAGTTTTTCTATAGAAAAAGTTGTGCTGAATAAGCTTTTCTATAGAAAAAGTTGTGCTGAATAAGTTTTTCTATGGAAAAAATTGTGCTGAATAAGGTTTTCTACAGAAAAGTTTGGCTGAATAAGTTTTTCTTTAGAAAAAGTTGTGCTGAATAAGTTTTTTTGTAGAAAAAGTTGTGCTGAATAAGTTTTTCTATAGAAAAAGTTTTGCTGAATTAGTTTTTCTATAGAAAAAGTTGTGCTGAATAAGTTTTTTTATAGAAAAAGTTGTGCTGAATTAGTTTTTCTCCAAAAAATGTTGTGCTGAATAAGTTTTTAATGGAAAAAATGAGCTGAATAAGAAAGAAATATAGAAATAGTTGTGCTGAATAAGTTTTTGTATAGAAAAAGTTCTGCTAAATAAGATTTCTATAGAAGTAGTTGAGCTGAATAAGTTTTTCTATAGAAAAAATTGTGCTGAATAAGTTTATTTATAGAAAAAGTTCTGCTGAATAAGTTTTTCTATAGAAAAAATTGAGCTGAATAAGTTTTTCTATAGAAAAAATTGTGCTGAATAAGTTTATTTATAGAAAAAGTTCTGCTGAATAAGTTTTTCTATAGAAAAAATTGAGCTGAATAAGTTTATTTAAAGAAAAAGTTCAGCTGAATAAGTTTTTCTATAGAAAAAGTTGTGCTGAATAGATTTTTTTATAGAAAAAGTTGTGCTGAATAGATTCTATAGAAAAATTTGTGCTGAATAAGTTTTTCTACAGAAAAAGTTGTGCTGGATAAGTTTTTCTATAGAAAAAGTTGTGCTGAATAAGTTTTTCTACAGAAAAAGTTGTGCTGAATAAGTTTTTCTATAGAAAAAGTTTTGCTGAATAAGTTTTTCTATAGAAAAAGTTGTGCTGAATAAGTTTTTCTATAGAAATAGTTGTGCTGAATAAGTTTTTCTAAAGAAATAGTTGTGCTGAATAAGTTTTTCTATTAAATTATGTAAGAAACTAGCTAATTTTAATTTAAGAAATTTTTTAAATAATTTAAATAAATTTTTAAAGTCGAATATCTTTAAAACCGTAAGAGATAGCATATGCATTTAGTGGTGTTTTTTCTAGATCTTAACCTGTGTAATTGTTATGTGGTATGATTTTTCAAATCGGTTGGGAAATAATAATAATAATATAAGTCTGAGAAGCCCTTGTTTGGGGGTCGCTTGTTCAGCCCCAGTAAAATTTAGGCTTTCCAGGTTCAGAACTTAAGCTTCCCAGCACTTTTGCTATATCCACATAATTTTCTTATATAATCCGCCTAACCCTTTAGAAGTTACAGACTTATTTTCATTCTATTTTTAAATCATCCCACTGTGCAATGACAAGGGCAGGAGGTCATAAATTCAAAAACATAAACTTCTGGTCACATCGGTAAACTTGTAGGTGAGTTCCGGACTTAAATTTCTATGAGTGACAGACATCAGCTCAAACTTGTAATACCTCTCTCAGTTATGGTGGTGTAGGGCACAAATACATAGAATGTGAAATAACAGCTAAAATAAGTGATAAAAACGATAATTGTTATCTTAACCAAAAAAAGTAAAACACAATATTTGTACCTCTGAACATTAAAAATACAATCACTCAATTTTTATTTCTTTTTTTCTTAACAGAAAATATTTTCAAAAGAAAATATTCATTTTAAGCAAAAAAAAAAAACAAAGATAGCAGCAGCAACTAATGTATTTTAGCACCAATAAAACAAAATATCGAATAAAACTTCAAAATGCTCACGACCGACTGACTGACTATCTATTGAACGCAGAGTATGCAGAGAATTATTAGCAACAAAAAAAAATAATTTTAACAAAGTTGCAGCAAAAAAAAATTAAAAAATAAAACAAAAAATGAGATATTAAAACACTTTGTTTAAACAATAAAACAGACAACTTTAAAACAGAAAAGTTTAAAATTAAAGAAAACTAAAGGGGGTAGTGAAAAACTTAAGACTACGCCTGAGTAGTTTAAAAAAGTTAGCGAATGCAACAACATCACGTTTCAGATCAAAAAATAATAATAATAATAATAAAAAGAAGCAAATAAAAACCAAATTAAAATTTAATTATATTAAATAACTGTTATATAACAATTTAGGCTTAAAAAATTAACTTCAATTCAACATAACATTTTCAATAAGAAATAGTAAAAACATGCGTTTTAAAAAGTTCCTTTTGTTAAATATTGCGTTCGTGTTTCAATTTCTCTTCACTTTCGTTTCTAGTCAAAGTAATAATGAAAAGAGTTTGTCCACTTCCATATCCGGTATGGTACAGTTGCTGGAAACGGAAATGCATTTAATTGCTAGCGTTGAAAACTATGCAGCTGAATTGCAACTCAAAGTGGATTCATTAAAAAAGTGAGAATTAATTGATTTCTTGGTTTTCTCTTAAGAAAAATTTATATTTAATTTTAATAACAAGTTTTTTGTTTCAATTTTAAAGTTTAGTGCAAGAATTAAAACAAGAAAATGAAAAATCTGTTAATAATCGTGAAGATTATCTGTACAATCCTCTTAATGGATTTTCGCTTATTAGGCGCATGCATAATGATTGGCCTAAAATTGAGCTATTTATGACGAAGCCTGTGGGAGAAGGTGAGTAGAGAAAATAATAAAAGTATATTCATATATCGTTGGTTTAATATGCAGAGGCTCAAGGTCCACATTTTTTAAAAATTTAATTTTTATCAAAAAAAAAAAAACAAATACAGTTATCTCGTTTTGGTTATTTTGTAGTCGTAAGCAAAAGCGCTCTTAAACTTTGAAACCAATGGGCGACCCACAGTGGTTCAGAATCGTTTTTCATTGGCCAAAACTCTATCAACTTTTTAACTAATAAAGATTTTGTAGTCGTTCTTTTTTTAGTCAATAGATAATATCTTAAGCTTTTATTGAGTTCAAGTTTTATTAAGATCAGCGCAGTTAAGCTTAAAGCTCAATTTTCGATTTGTAATTCCGTTTCATATTTCCTTACCTATTTATACCACAATCCAATCTTGGATGACAGTATAACATTTTGTTATCCATATATTGGCCCCTATTTTCATTGTTCCATTTGGGATGGTTCAAATGAAACAACAATTTTAATTTTTGAATTCGAATATCTTTAAAACCATAAGAGATAGGATATACATGGCCCGACTCTTTTTTGTAGATCTTGACCTACGTATTTATTACATAGTATGATTCTTCAAACATGTTAATTATATATCGTTTTAAGTGATTTTTGAGTCTGAGGTGCAATGATTTGAGGGCCGCCCCAGTAAAATATAGGCTTTCCAGGTTAAAAACATAAGCTCTCCACTTTTGCTATATGCACTTAAAACGCCCAACGTTTTAGAAGTTGTGGACTTATTTCCATTATATTTTTCAATAATAGTTTTCAAGGAATCGTAATTAAAATGAGATCAAATATTACAATTTTCTTTATATTTCTAAACTAACTTAAATTCTTTGCCATTAGCAGCATGCCACGCCTACTACTGCGAATATTTTGACAAAAATTTTCCGGCTACCTTTGATGTTTCCTTTTTGATGGCATAAAAATTTTAAGAATATATGTCATGAAAATATATAGGTTTTGGGCAATGAAAATTGATTCTGAGACACCGTGCGCCCGAAGAACGTTGTCTGATTTGAATTTTCAGAACTGATTTGTAATTTTCTGAACTGAACTTTTAGACATATTGTTGCAATATCCATATTACAATTTAAAATTTATTAGCATTTAAGTGTTTTCTGGTTATATGGAATCTGAAATCATATATGGATAAGTTATTCCTTATTTGAATAAAATTTTTTTTAAGAAATCAATTTAAGATTTTAAAATTTGATTTTGATCTTTTTTTAAACCCCTTTATAGCGCTTTTGCAATAACAAAAGTGTGGAAAATAAAGAAGGGATAAAACTGAAAAATGTCTAGTGTTTCTGTTCAGATGATAATCTTTGCTTTATGTTGATATTTGTAAAGACACTATAACTCGTATTTGTTCTATCTTGCAAACTAGATTAAATGATTGATTTTCGATCTGCCTAGAACTAGCAATGGTCCTCCTGATGATGACCAACTGTCAAATTTGTTGATTCTATCAAACAAATATTTATAACAATAATAAATAATTGTAATAAATTTGGATCCTAGTGCAATACACTTATGTAAAACTGTTGTAATAAAATCAGGAATAATTCTGTGAAATTTTGTAGCTCTACAGGTTTTCACTAAGGAGCTATCGTCCATTAAACTTACGCATGGACAGACAGACCGTAAGTGGTTTGTTGTACTTAAATGCATCCTATTATCGTTTTCACGAGATAATCATTGCACAGATTTTAGACAATTATAGCCCATCGATTACATACTCATTTTGGAGGGAAAAATATATGCGATTAAATTGCTGTGACGGACGCTACAAAAAATGAAAATGACTTTTTTTAAGACGCGTTTCTGTCATTTTCAGAAATCGATCATAGTGAAAAAAAAAGAAATTGTAAATATATTGAAGAGAGAGGAAAATTTGTGGATTACAAAACAGTTTTCATAAAAATTTCAAAGTTTTCAGTTGCACCAAAAATCCATAAATAAACTGTTGCGAACGCTATGTGTAGCGTCCATTTTTAACTTAAATGCATCAAAAGTTATAAGCACAAAAAATGGGTATATTTTGAAAAAAAATCTTGAAAAAATTAAATTTTAACAGCCATAAAATTTGAACCAAAGCGAAATTCAAAATTTTGAAGAACTATAGAAATTGTATGAGCTAGGAGAATCTATATACAAAATTTTATCAAAATCAGAGATGGTGAGGATGATATTTTTCGTTTGAAAAATTTTGATTTTATCTGCATTAGAGATAATTTTATTGACCATTCTACTCTGTGGCTTTCAACAAAATCGAACTGTTCGTTTCAAAGATATGATAAAATCGACGAAACAGCTTTTTCAAAAATATGAAATTTAGTAAAAAACAAGTAAGAAAGTGCTATATTCGGTCAAGCCCGAAAGTGCTATATTCGGTCAACCCGTAGAAAACTACGCAAACACTACACAATTTCTCTGTTTTTTCTGGAAGTGCTAGCTTTAAGTTAATAAAATTTATTGACTTTGTAAGTAACATGATTTTGCATAATTTAAGGTATTTTTTGCTCCGAAATTTTCTTTTTTATGGACTTGATCAAAAAAGTTACGTTGTCTACCCTTGCGTAGTTTTCTACGCATATTGGAAAAAACATACATTTTTGGTGGGAATTTTTGATGTCATGGTTCTTTTTTGTCAATCATTGTGATTTTAACACATGGAAAAGTTCTTTTTGATTATTATTTTTACACCATTTACAAGAAAAACTAAAAAGAAGATGAAGAAGAATTAGTGCCAGAATCTTCATAATCTAGTAGTTAGTTTTGTAAAAGGTGCTTGCTACCTTTTTATCCTTCAAACCTTCAAAATATTAGGTTTACAACTTTACTTCTGTTGTGTTTTTCCGAAATTAGAGGCTTTATTGTAGGGTGCTGTCCATCGCTGACCACTACTATTTCCCACCTTTTGGGCCAGCGTACGATTGAGTATAAGCTTATGCTAACAAAATCAGTACCAACGCGATGTTTTGAACTAAGTTCATGACAATTTGTAATGATTTTTCCTCATATAGTCTTACTCGGTGGAAAGCTAATTTAAGACTTCGAAATGCAAAAAAAAAGCTTTTTCGTCTACCAAATAAATATAAATTACTTTTTCTAACTGTTTCCTCCCAAAGTTTTTAAAATGTTGTACCAAAAACTATAAATAATATTGCATGCGTAGAAAACTACGCAAAGGAAGACAACGTGATTTTTTTTTAGGAGCAGATGAAGGTGTTCATTTTCCTGTATAAAGACAAATATTTGCTAAATTTTGCCATCATACGAACATTTTCTCAAAACTTACATTATTAAGCTGTTTTCGTCATTTGCACTTATATGCGAGCTAGGGTCAAATGTGGACCAATTATCTCGAAATTTGGTAAATTGATAGAAATTTTTAAAAAAGCTATGTATGCGAAAAATAAACTCAAAATTCTCATTATCTTCAGATTTATGAGCGTTTTAGAGATTTTTGACTCATTTAGTGCGTTTTGACGGAAGAGTTTGTATGGGAGCTACGGTCAAATGTGGACCGATTTTAAATTTTTGAAATTTGGTACAGTGATTACATAAGCAGTATTTGTTTTAAATTTCATGAAAAAATATTGATATTTGTGGCCAAATATCAATTCCGGGAAGTGGGACCTATGGGAGGTACCATAAATAATGCACCGATTTTGACGAATAAAATCAATAGCCATGGTCCCACAATAAAAGAAATAATCTGTGCAAAATTTCATCAAACTATCTTTAGAATTGCGACCTCCTCCTTGATTACATGGTTTACATTGGGGTCTAGCCAGCCGTCCAGTCAGACGGACGGACGAACTGACATCGCTAAATGGACTCAGAAAGTGATTCTAATCCTATTGGTATACAAATATTTTTATGCGTTACATACATCAGCACAAACTTATAATACCCTTTCCACCTTTTGTTATGAAGGGTATAAATAAGTATATATCGGGTGTTTTTTATTGAGGTATAGAACTTTAAGTTGGCATCACTTTTTTAACTGGCGGCCATTTTGTCAGCTGTCAAGTGATTAATATTTAGTTTGGTTTGCCATTTCATCATGAACAGGTTGACAAAAGAACAACGCTTGCAAATCGTGCAAATTTATTTCGAAAATAATGGTTCAGTTCGCCAAGTTTACCGCAAGCTCCGTCGATTTTATGGTCGACATAATCGTCCATCAGAGCAATTAATTCGGTTAACCATGGATCGTTTTTGCACTACGTTTACTCTATGTGATAATACGCATCCGCAGCGACGTCGAACAGTGCGCACCGAAGGAACAATTGCCGCTGTAGAGCAAAGTGTTGAAGAGGACCCGAATAAATCGATTCCCCACCGTGCATAGCAATTGGAGCTTTGTCCATCAACTTTATGGAAGATTTTGCGCAAAGATCTTGGCTTGCGACCTTACAAGATCCAGCTTGTGCAAGAATTAAAGCCGCGAGATCATGCAATGCGTCGTGATTTTGGTGTATGGGCCGAAAATGAGATTGATCTCGATGCGGATTTTCATCGCAAAATTTTGTTCAGTGATGAGGCTCATTTTTGGTTGAATGGCTACGTCAACAAGCAAAATTGCCGCATTTGGAGTGAAGAGAATCCACATGAGACCCTTGAGACGCCATTACATCCACAAAAACTGACTGTTTGGTGTGCTCTATGGGCTGGTGGAGTCATTGGGCCATACTTCTACCGAAATAATGCTGGAGAGTCAGTTACCATAAATTGAGACCGGTATAGAGCCATGATAACCGACTATTTTGTTCCCCATTTGGATGGCATGCCACACAGCGCACGTCACAATTGATTTATTGAAGGAAACATTCGATGAGCGCATAATTTCGCGGAATGGACCTGTCAATTGGCCACCAAGATCGTGCGATTTGACACCACTGGATTATTTTCTTTATGGATATGTGAAGTCGCTCGTCTACGCCAACAAACCAGAAACGTTAGGGGACTTGGAAGCCAACATTCGTGGCGTTATTGCCAACATACGGCTCCATATGCTCGAAAAAGTAGTTGAAAATTGGACCTGTAGAATTGGCTTTATTCGAGCCAGCCGCGCGGCCACATGCCCGAAATCATATTTAAACATTAATGGCATAAAATTATCCTTCCAATAAAGCCAAATTGATGGACATTAAAACGATTTTCCTGTGTTTTATTTCAATTGGAAGTTCTATACCTCTAAAAAAACACCCATTATATATATAAGTATACATTAAAATAAGTCATCGAAAATTTAATAAAAAAATCAGGTACTTTGAAAATTTTGGGCGGGTCATGGGCATGCTTTCCCCTTATTCGATTGGTCTTAAATTGTTGGGAGCTATGGTCAAATATGGACTGATTTTAAAATTTAGTATAATTATTTCTGTTTACATAAGCTGATTCGTTACCAATTTCCTGAAAATATACTGAAATTTGAGGTTAGAGACAATTAAGCGTTGTCTACCGTTTCTGTTACATTGAATTTTTAAATTTTAATTTTAAAATGGTCCTCTCTATATAAGTGCAGAATTTACGTTTCTGGACATTAACATCCTGTTGAAAATCGGTTCAGATTTAACCTTAGTTTTGAAGGGTATCAAATGTCGAACTTGACCTACTATTATCTTTTATGCTGTTTGAAGTTATGCGTTTTTATATTTGATTTTGAAATTATGAGGTCTTATATTTGTTTTTAAATTTTTTGGTTCCATTTTGAACTTATGGAATTTTCTCAATCTTAATTGTGGTTTAATCCTAAACAATTAAAATAGGGACTCCCATTGCATAACACATATAAGAAAACATAGCCACAATTAGAACCAAACAAATCGCACAACAAAAGCTTCAAAAATTATATTGATTCTTTCGTTTTTTGGCTTTTATGCGGTTTTCGAATAAAGAAAGTATACCTATAACACAGGGCAACACAAAAAATATGCTCGAGTAACCACTATATACATTTGATGTATCATGGCTACCTTAGTACAAAAATGGTAAAATTTTCAAATTCCACGGATAGGTTTTTTTTTTAATTTTTTTTTTTGTAAAATTGCAATTTTTTAGACACTTTTTCTTATAATTAATGATAACTCAGAAACTAATAATCGGATATTAAAATCGGAAAAAATAATATTTACATAGCCTTTGATTCGTCTATATATCGCTTTTCAATCGGTTCAATAGTATCAGAGTTATAATAAAAAATTTGAGAAAAAAAATGTAGTTTTTATGTAAAAATGGCAAAAATTTTTGTTTTAAAAAAATCATGAAAAATAGAAAACGGCAAAAAATGTTCTGTCGCAAAGCCACAAATAATAGCAACAAAACGCGATATCGACCATAAAAATCGATTGATTATTTATTCACAATTAAGTGAATTCACTCATTTTCAAAATTTTATATTTTTGCTTGATATGCGTATACAGGGTTTTTCAAATGTGTGAAAAAAATAGATTTTAGAATTTCAAGGAGTGCCGGTCGGATTATTGTGAGATTTGGTGAGGAACTTTCACCCACAAAATTTTAGCCAAATTGGACAACGGTAACACGTGTCGTTCAGGTCCTAAAGCTGACAAATGAAGTTTATATCGGAAAAATTTTCTAATTTTTAAGTTTTAGCAAAATTGACGCTATTTATTCCCCCTTTTGCAAAAAAGTGGATCCTGGTCCTTAGGGCAAACACAATGAGATTTCCAATAAGCTATCTTTAAAATCGGTTAAACAGTTTTCGAGTTACTACACTTTGCACTGGCCATTACATTTCCTTGAGGACTTGCCGAAGGCAATTGACAAAATAATGTGACTAAGTCAAATCGATGGAATAGATCGAAAATGCATTTCATTGTTTTATTCATGTATTTTCTTTTGTTTTATATTTTATTATTTAAATTTATTACAACTTATAAAATAAGGAAATAAATAAATAAATATTATTAACTACAAACTTTGTAATTTTCTTTTATGACATTTTCTATTATTAAATAACGAAGTGTTGCTCTGAATACTCCAGCAAAAATCTGCCATCATGTGTGCATCCCAGCGACCCTGGTATCTTTCCTCCATTGTCCGAATATCTTAGTAAAATCGTTCGCCAATCAATCGATTTTTATGGTCGATATCTCATTTTGTTGCTATTATATGTCGCTATGCGAAAAATAATAAATCTGGAAGTTTTTTGCCGTTTTCGATTTTTCATGATTTTTTTTAAACGAAAATTTTTGCCATTTTTATGTAAAAAATATTATAACTCCGATACTATTGTTCCGATTGAAACGCGACATATAGACGAATTGAAGCCTATGTAAATCTTAATTTTTCTGATTTTATTTTAATAATATCGGACTAGTAGTTTTTGAGTTATCATTACTTATTTGAAGAAACGTCTAAAAAAAATTACAATTTAAAAAAATCTATCCATAGAATTTAAAAATTTTACCATTTTCGTACAAAAGTAGTCATGATACATTAAAATTGTATAGTGGTTTTAAGAGCACATGAATTTTTTTTATTTTGTTGTGCTGTGTAATTAACTAGTACCAACTGTACTTTTTTTATTTGTATGATCTAGTACGTTGCAATACAACATGTAGCGTAAATACACTTATTTTAACAGGTGTTTATGTTATGAATTTTATATAAGCGAAATTAAATTTGATAAATTTGGTGATCCACAAAATAATTGAAAAAAAAATTATCTAACCAAGTATTAGGGTTGATCAAATTAAATATCTATATTTAATTCCTTAAAATACTATATTTTTAATTCATATTCTTATAACTTTATTTCAGATCATCTTGCTGTTATACAGGAATATAGAACAGAAATGCCCACGGCCACCGATTTAGCAGAAGCCTCAGAAGCTTTACATCGCCTGCAGTTAGTCTACGATTTGAAGGCGGTCGATATGGTGCAGGGTATACTAAACGGCAAACAACATGAGTACATTATCTATTTTCCATTTATAATTAATATTTTTGTTTTAACATTTCTTTATTTTCCCCCCTAGTGCCAAATTAAAATCAATTGACTGCTATTTTATGGGTTACTATTTGTATAGTATAAATCAATATTATCCCGCCGGGTTTTGGTTATATTCGGCCATAGTCAACTATGAAGAAGACAATAATTTTAATAAAATTGTGGATTTCGGTAAAGAAAAATCATTGGAATTATATGCCGAAACTTTGGTGGAACAAAGTAGGTTCCGTTAGATCTGAAAAAAGAGAAATAAATATGAAATTAAATTGACTTTTCTTTTTTTAGATCGTCCCAAAGATGCCTTGACCTCAATAGAACAGGCATCGGATTTGAAATCATCAGATGCTCGCCTGTTAAATCGTAAAAATCAGATACAGCAATTGGCCAATACCTATAAAGGAACAGCGACTCATGTAATATAAATTAAATATTTAAAAAATTCTTTGACATTATTTAAAAAAAAAAACTATTGTATCATATTTTTAATTTAGTACCCCTCACCCGTTATCCAGAATTACGAGCGTGGTTGCCGCGGTGAATTTGTGAATCAAACATCTCGTTTATATTGCCTTTACAATACAACCACGACGGCTTTTCTGCGTTTGGCTCCCATCAAAATGGAAATTCTCAATTTAGAACCTTATATGGTACTCTTTCACGATGTGATCAGCGATCAAGAGATTAAACATTTGCAAAACTTGGCTAGACCCAATTTAAAGCGAGCCACGGTTTACAACGATGAAAAGGCACGTTCGTTGGTCGTAAATACGAGAACATCAAAGTTTTCGTGGTTCCAAGATGACACAGACGACATTACGAAACGTATAAATAAGAGAATAATCGATATGACCGGTTTTGATATTGTGGGTTCGGAAATGTTACAGGTCATGAACTATGGTTTGGGAGGTCATTACGATAAGCACTATGATTTCTTCAATGTCACAGGTGTAAGTTTGAAATGTTTTTAAAAATTATAATATAACCCACTAAATCATAAACGAAAATTATAGCTATGCACAGTGGAATGGTTTAAAAATAGAATGGAAATAATTCTGTAACTTCTAAACCGTTGGGCGGATTTAAAAAAATTGTATTCGGATATAGCAGAAAAGTTAAAAAGCTTATATTTTGACACTGGAAAGCCTGGCTTGTACTGGGGCGCCACTATCGGCCCCCAAAGCAGGGCACCTCGGACTCATAAATCACACAAAGCGATATAAAACCGATTTGGAAAATCATACTAACAAATATATAGGTCAAGATCTACAAAAAACATTGCTATATGCCTATGCTACCTCTTACGGATTAAAAGATTTTCGACTTCAAAAAATTAATCTTAAATTTTTGTCCGATACTATATAAACCGATTTTCTTGATTTAAAGTTTTCCAAAAAAAGAACAAAACTTTAAATATTTTACGGGAAATAGAATGGAAATAATTCTAAAACTTCTAAGCCGTTAGCAGAAGTGCTGATGAGCTTTAGTTTTGAACCTGGAAAACCTGGCTTGTACTGGGGCGGAACAATCTGCCCCCTAAGTAGGGCACCTCGGACTCATAAATCACTTAAAACGATATGTAATTGTCATTTCCAAATTTGATTTGAAGATTTGAAGAATCATACTATATAACGAATATAGGTCAAGATCTACAAAAATTATTGCTACATGCCTATGCTATCTCTTATGGTTTAAAAGATATTCGACTTCAAAAAATAAATTTTAAATTTTTGTCCCATACTGTACCGATTTTTTACTAATATCTGATCCATATATAAACCAATTTTCTTGATTTAAAGTTTTCTAAAAACAGAACAAAATTTTAAATACTTTACGAGCAGGAAAGCTTTAAAAGCTTTACTATGTAAAAAGTTATAAGTGCTTAAAGTTAATATTTAAAAAATTAACCATTTTCCAGTTTTTTTTTTTGAGGTTAAAAGTATTTTTGCCGTTTTTGAAATATTTAAAAAAATTTCCTAAGGATCATATAATATATTTATAATTTTCTAAAATTATAAAATCTTTATAATTGAGTTCAAAAATAATATTTTGTTTATTCGGTGTTAGTTCCAGAGTCTCTCGAGTTAGACCTATTATTGACGGAAATTTTTAATTTTGATCCATAATTCCACTGAAAGCACGCGAGCTGTAATAAAAATTTCACCAAATTTTTATGGACCCATGTACTTTAAATTATATTGCAAAAGTACTTTGTCGCCCTAAAAGTGGCCAAGCAACTAGAGCAAAAATACTAAAAATACCCATTTTTGGAAAATTTTCAATTCTTTTTAGGAATTCTGGAATTTGTGTAACTAAAAGCATTTTTTTTAGTTTTTGTATTTTTTTCCTTAAAAAGCTTAATACCATTGCAAATTTTCATTAAGATATATTTAGAAATAATTTTTCTAATACAAAATCTATTATTGTTAATGCAGATACTTTAAACAAAAAGTTAGGCTGTTTTCATGTTTTCTACCAAAACTGTTACTTGCTTTTATAATTCTTCATCTTTTTATAATATTTATGTACGGAAAACACAATTTCCTTTAGATTGATATATAATAAGTCTATATTTCCAACTAAAATGTATGTACAATATAGTTTTATACGCCCAAAGTTAAAAAATTACATCCATTCTATTTTTAAACCATCCCACTGTGCTATGACAAACTTATAAATCAAAATTTCCATACAATATTTCTACTATAAGACTTAAATAATTTTATACATAGATTATAACTAGATTGAGAGCGAACTGCCAAAGTACGTTTTAGAAATGTTTTGGTACTTATTAAAAACGTCATGGTACATTTTGTTGCTTCTTTAGTAGACCATGTTCTCAGTCTAGTTATAGTCTATCCCCCTTATTCATTTACGAAAATTAAAATTATTAAAGGCTTATAGTACGAATTTTCCATGGAAAGTTTGACTTATAAGCTTGTCATAACATTATTTTTCTTTTATGAATTAGGGGTATGATTTTATTCTATTAATAAGGGAATAAATCTTTAAATCTTAAATTATTTGTTATACAATTTTAGGATACCCCAGTGGTGGCCAAGGAAGGAGACCGTATTTCTACAGTATTATTTTATGTAAGTTTTCTTAAGCTCTAATTCTTGCCAGAACCACATTTTTATACCATGATTTTTCTTTTCAGTTGAGTGATGTTGAACAAGGTGGCGCCACTGTCTTTCCCAATATACAAAAGGCCGTCTTTCCCCTCAAGGGCTCGGCAGTCATGTGGTATAATCTCAACAATGAAATGGTGGGTGATTATTTGACTTTACACGCTGCCTGTCCCGTTATAGTGGGTTCTAAATGGGGTAAGATTTTAAGATATGGAGTTATTAAAAATGTTTCTAAAAATCTTTTGTTTTTTATAGTTTGCAATAAATGGATACGTACTAAGGCTCAGACCTTTAGAAGACCCTGTTATGAGAACAGTAAATAAATTGTAATTTAAAATAGTAGTAAATAAAATATTTATTGAATGAAAAATATTAAAACACTTTTTGATACCCTTCGTAACTTTATTTTTTACCCTTAGGTCCCTTTCTCTGTGTGCTGTCACATACATATAAACACGGGTCGGCGCAAAGAGAAAAAAATAGTCGGCAGAGTTGCCATTTTTTATACTTTAAGCTAAAATAGGTATTTTTTTCAATGTGTGTTTCCAACGTTTTAAAAAGAAAAGTTTTCTACTCCATTTTTTTTAATATCTTTATCAAAAATTTTTCTATGGACAATTTTTTTATCAAGAATTTTTCTGTAGTAAATTTTTTTATCAAAAATTTTTCTATAGAAAATCTTTTTATCAAAAATTTTTCTATAGAAAACTTTTTCTATCAAAAATTTTTCTGTAGAAAATTTTTGATAAAAAAGGTTTCTATAGAAAAATGTTTGATAAAAAATATTTTCTATAGAAAAATTTTTGATAAAAAAAATTTTCTATAGAAAAATTTCTGATAAGAAAAATTTTCTATAGAAAAATTGTTGATAAAAAAAATTTCTACAGAAAATTTTTAGTAAAAAGATTTTCTATAGATAAAAAAATTTTCCATATAAAAATTTTTATTGAAAAATTTTTTTATCAAAAATTTTTCTATAGAAAATTTTTTTATAAAAAATTTTTCTGTAGAAATTTTTTTTATCAAAAATTTTTCTATAGAAAATTTTTCTTATCAGAAATTTTTCTATAGAAAATTTTTTTTATCAAAAATTTTTCTATAGAAAATATTTTTTATCAAACATTTTTCTATAGAAACCTTTTTTATCAAAAATTTTTCTATAGAAAATTTTTTTATCAAAAATTTTTTTATTCAAAATTTTTAAATATACATTTTTTTTTATTAAAAATTTTTCTATAGAAAATGTTTTTATCAAAAATGTTTCTATAGAAAAGTTTTTTATCAAAAATTTTTCTGTAGAAAATCTTTTTATCAAAAATTTTTCTATAGAAAATTTTTTTAATCAATAATTTTTCCATAGAAGATTTGAAAATTTTTGATATAAAAATAAATTTATCTTAAATTTTTACAGAAAAATATTTTTATCGAAAAATTTTCCAAAGCAAAATATTTTTATTAAAAATTTTTCTATAAAAAATGTTTGAATCGAAAATATCTAAAAAAATATAAAAATCTAAAATTGTTTAGTATTAGAATTTATTTCTGTTTTGAAAAATATTTCCAAAATTTACAAAAATATTCCCAAAATTTACAAAAATATTCTCAATATTTACAACAATGTACTCTATATTTCTTTGTTCTCTCGAACAATGTATGTATTTTGTTGCTATTAATTGGACTTTGATTTGTTTCTTGCCAATTTTGTGTTTGTCTTTTCTTTAACAAATTGAATGAGTTTAATACTCATTTTCACGAGTTTTATTAATGATCGTGGTATTTACGAAAATAACATAAAACTCATCGGCTACTGGTGGTATGGGCTGCCTACTCCTGCATATAAAACAAAAAATGCAAAAGTTGTTCTTAATACTTAGAGTAATATCCGTGCAAAGACTTGTTTGCATTAAATTTTGAATTTTGTGCTATTACAAAATATATTCCATTACAGTAGTCAACAAAATTCGACTCTTTATATTACATCTTGTCAGCATTTCATTTTTATAACCACCATCAAAAAGAATGGGTGGTATATCGAGATTGTCATTCCGGTTGTAACTTCCCTTATATTGTCTTAAAAACTAAAAAATATATATTCTGAATCCCTATGAAATTATTCTGAATCTATATGAAATTATAAGTCTGCCTGTTTGTCTGTTGGAGGCACGATAGGGCCCAAACAAAAGCAGCTAGGTCTCTGAAACTTGGCAAAAATATTCTTAATTTCTTGAAAAATTTTGATATTGAAATTAGGCAAAATCGGTATACAAGTTCTAACAGCTATCACTATCAAATTTGGTATATAGAAGTAAGCACTAGGGAGCATATAAAATTTCATCGAAATCCGTTTTATGTCAATGCCAGCCAGTGAAAAATTTTCTTACAATCGGTCACCATTTGACCATAGCTCCCATATAAAAAAAATTTACGGAAACACAAAAATACCAAAGAGATAGGGGGTTTCTGTCCGTAAAATGAGCCGCTGCACTGTGTAACAATATGAGATGTATATCAGATTTTACACAGCACGCTATTATCGACTCGTTTTTTTTATAAATGATTCTAAAATTTTTTCTAAATCGAAACTAATCAAATTTTTTATGAAAAAAAAAACAATTTTTATATTATTTAAGCCTGAAAGTATGCTCATGTTTTTCTCTGTAATAAATCTCTAATTTAGCCTGAAAGTATGCTTTTGATCTTATCCAAGTATTTCACTAAAATCTCGCTTTTCTCCTGCTTCTATTTCTGTTCGTCTGGTATTTTATGAATGATTCTAAAAATTGTTCTAAGTCGAAACATTTTGTATGAACAATTTTTATATTAATTAAGCCTGAATGTAGGCTTGTGTTTTTCTCTGTAATTAATCTCTTATTTAGCCTAAAAGTATGCTTTTGTTGTTATCCAAGTATTTCACAAAAATTTCGCTTTTCTCTTGCTTCTATTTCTGTTCGTCTGGTATTTTATGAATTATTCTAAAAATTTTTCTAAGTCGAAAAAATTTGTATTAACAATTGTTATATCAATTAAGGCTGAAAGTATGCTTCTGTTTTTTTTTTTCTATAATTAATCTCTAAGTAAGCCTACTTTCAGGCTTTTGTTTGTTTTTCTCTGCAATTAATCTATAATTAAATGTGAGATTTTTATTTTTATTTGCTTCTATTTCTGTTCGACTGGTATTTTATGAATGATTTGAAAAAAATTTTCTAAGTGGAAGAAAAAATTGTGTATAACAAATTTTACATTAATTAAGCCTGAATGTATGCTTTTGTATATCTTTGTAATTAATCTTTAATTAAGCCTGAAAGTATGCTTTTGTTTTTATTCAAGCATTTAATTTATGCGGACACCATTACGTGTTTTCATGTAGGTTTTTATTGAGGGTCAAGGATTTAAAGCCTATGTTCTAGAAAGGATTTAAAGCCTATGTTCTAAGTAGTGGTGTCCGTATATGGTTATTTTTTTCGTGTTGCACTGTGTTAATATAAGCTCTCAATATATTTACTATGTGTAAAGCATCTATTGCCGCCTTAATGTCTTCAAGACTTCAAGTTATTTTCCATTTGTTATTCTACTATTTTCAAATCAAAGTTATTGTTCAAAATTAAAAAGAAATTACGAAATTAAAAATCAAGAATTAAACAATTATTTCTTAATTACAATATAATTAATAATTAATCAAAACCGACTATTTGATAATAACACTGTGCTAGTGTGAAAAAGTAACACAAACGGGATATATCTACCAAAGATGATTCGGACGCTCTGATTTCAATTGAGGTATTAATTTTTCTATAAATGAGCTACATTTAAGAAAGACATTTATTTTTTTTTTTTGTTTGGGACACCCTAACCATATTAGTATGATTAAAATAGTCGAAAATTTGAAGGTAATTCAATGAAATTTGGCTCATATACCTTTCTTGAAACAAGAACATTGTCTACAGAATTTGGTTTAATTCGGTCGATTATTTTGGGTACCTCCCATATTTCTGCGGCTTAGTGCTAAAAGGGCCAATGTCAAAAAAGTAGTTTTGAGAAAATTTGATTTAAAGTTTTTATTTTCGATAAAAATTCATTGTAACATTGCTCTGAAAATCCCTTATAAATCTGTTCTGAGTTTAGTTCGTAATTAGCTGTTGGAGCCAAACAAAAAAGAGGGTTAAGAATGGGATCTAAAGCAATAATTAACTCAAAACAGCAAACAATTTATATTGGCCCTTTTAACACCAAGCCATAGATATAAAATTTACCTGAATTGATTTTTGTAAATATTATGGAACATAACTTTAGGCTGCAAAAGAATGGATTCCTGGAAACCTTTTATATGGGAGATTCGATATATTTATGATGGACCCATACAAACCAATTTAAGTATACACTATTCTTATGGCAAAAAAATACATATGTATGTGAAAAATTTTATTGATTTATCTTCAAGTTTGAGACAATTTCAATCATAACATAGTACGACAGTGGTTGGTACACATAAGAAATGTTAACAGAATATGAATATAGGCTTAAAATAAAGAAATACGTGTCTCTTTGCTGTAGCACGTCAGAATTTTAAGAAAATCGGTTTTACAGATTCGAAGAACCGTGGAGGTTCACTTGTAACGTAATATTATTAAAAAAGTTCTAAACAAATAGAATGGGTGAACCGATTTAAATGCTTGAGCCAGTTTTGAAAAGGGAATTAAATTTTGATTTTTTTATTATTTTTTTCCGTTAGATGGCGTTTTAATTTTCATGTAAAATTAAAAAATATCCAAAAAATGTAATATAATTCAATGTAATGTAAATGTAATGTAAAAATACAAAAATTAATATGATATCTTAACTATTATTTTGTGTCAAAAATGTTGAATTGTATTTTTAATGAATTTCGTACATTTTTTGGATATTTTTTAATTTTACATGAAAATTAAAGCGTCCTCTAGCGGAAATAAAAACAAATCCAAATTTAATTCCCTTTTCAAAAATAGAATGGGGGTTCACCCATTCTATTTTTATAGAACTTTTTATAATAGAATTACGTTACAAGTGAACCTCCACGGTCCTTCGAATCTTTGAAATCGAAAATTCTGACGTGCTACAGTAAAACGCCGAGACACGTATTTCTTTATTTTAAGCCTATTTTCATATTTTGTTAACATTACTAATGTGTACTCAAAAAAATTGATTTTGTCGTACTGTGTAATAATGTGGGTAGGGTTTCCCAAACAACAAATTTAAATATCTTCCTTATCTGAGGTAACATGAGAAAATGAATATCACCATTGAAATCAGCGTGTCGGAATTATTTGTAGATATGTCTCGTCTTTGGTGCTAGAAAAAGATTCCAAATTCAAGCACAGTGTAATTACAAGAGAAATATTTGTGATTACTTTTTGCCACAGCAACAATATTTCGATATTTAAGTATATTTATATATTAGGATTATATCGGATCATTTTACATAAAGTAAATAAAACAGGGACCGAAAATAACTGTTATTTTTGAATTTTTGATTAAAAAAAGCAACCGTAAGCAAATGTCGGAGAATTAAACCAAGTATACCATTTTGATAGTCTTAGGCCAAATTTTCATAAAATGTGATGCTTTTTGATTTTTATTCTTTTGAGCAAAAATATCAGTTGTTTTTAACATTTATTTTTTCGAGCAAAAATAAAAGATATTTTTTAACTTTTATTTTTTCGAGCAAAAATAACTGTTATTTTTGACTTTTATTATATCGAGTAAAAATTAAATTATTATTTTTTGACTTTTATTTTTTTCGAGCAGAAATAAAAGTTATTGTTTGGCTTTTATTTCTTCGAGCAGAAATAAAAGTTATTTTTGTGTTTCCAACCCCAACTATGATTACAAAACTCAACTCCATTAATTTTTGAGCATATATAAATTATTTTCACTGAAAAATTATCTTTGTTTGAAAAAAAATTTTCAATAATTTTATCATAATTTCAAACAAAAATAACTTTTATTTCTGCTCGAAAAAAATAAAAGTCAAGAAATAACTTTTATTTCTGCTCGAAAAAATAAAAATCAAAAAATAACTTTTATTCTTGCTTGAAAAAATAAAAGTCAAAAATAACTGTTATTTTTCTCGAAAAAATAAAAGTTAAAAAATAACTTTTATTTTTGCTTAAAAAAATGAAAGTCAAAAATAACAGTCATTTTTTATCGAAAAAATAAAAGTCAAAAAATAAGTTTTATTTCTGCTCGAAAAAATAAAGGTCAAAAAATAACTTTTGTTTTCTGACTTTTACCATAAAAGTTATAACAGTTACGGTCCCTGAAATAAAATAATTATACTTAAATAATGGATTTGTTTTTACTATACCTTATATGTTTGGGATTAAAAATGTTTGGAACAAATCTATTTAAAAACCTTGTTTTTTAAATAAAAAAAATCGTATTTTTTTTCAGTGTAAATAATGTGCATAAAATTGTAATTTCCAGTGTATAAAATCAATTTCTAATACAAATTAGGGAAATTTAAACAAATGTTCTATTGCATTTTTTTATAAATCTAAGTATGTCTCATAGCGGTTCCCAGAATATCAGTAACGTTAAAATAATAAAAATAATCTACACTAGTTCACAAAATCTAACTTCTTGCCTTACATTTGATCATTTTGCGGACGAAAAGTGCTGTCATACAGCCTTTTATAAATTTTTCTATAGCCGGATTTTGTGTGATTGCTATTTTATTTTTGTGGTTAGAAATAATAATATTTTTAACTTCAAATTAAGCATGAATTATTTCAGTGACTGACTAGTCTAGGAAAGTACATGCACGATTTCAATAGCATATCAAATTTCTAAAGAATAATAATTTTTCAAAAGATTTTAAATTTTTATAATAAGACTTTAAAAAAATATGAAATTCAAAAATTTCATCTTATTTAATCTTAAATTATTAAAATTTTTACTTATATTAAATCTAATAAACTCAAGTTTAAGCCAAAATGCCAAAGAAAAAAGTTTATCGAATTCCATATCGGGTATGGTTCATTTGCTGGACATAGAAATGCATTTAATAGAGAGTCTGGAAAAATATGCCAACGAATTGCAGGCGAAAGTGAATACCTTGAACAAGTGAGAATGAAAGTAACTTAAATTTTTTAACTGCTATATAATATTTTGATATTAAAGGTTAGTTCACGAGTTAAAAGAAGAAAATGAAAAATCTTTGAATGATCGGGAAGCGTATTTGTATATTCCCTTAAATGGATTTTCACTCATACGACGCATGTATAATGATTGGCCACATATTGAGCTGTTTATGACAAGGCCAGTGGGAAAAGGTGAGTAGTTTTTTTAATCTGTTGAAAAATTTTTTTATCGAAAATTTTTCTATAGAAAAATTTTTTTATCGAAAATTTTTCTATAGAAAAATTTTTTTATCGAAAATTTTTCTATAGAAAATTTTTTTATCGAAAATTTTTCTATAGAAAAATTTTTTTATCGAAAATTTTTCTATAGAAAAATTTTTTTATCGAAAATTTTTCTATAGAAAAATTTTTTTATCGAAAATTTTTCTATAGAAAAATTTTTTTATCGAAAATTTTTCTAATTTCTAATAATAGAAAAATTTTTTTATCGAAAATTTTTCTATAGAAAAATTTTTCTATCGAAAATTTTTCTATAGAAAAATTTTTCTATCGAAAATTTTTCTATAGAAAAATTTTTCTATCGAAAATTTTTCTATAGAAAAATTTTTCTATCGAAAATTTTTCTATAGAAAAATTTTTCTATCGAAAATTTTTCTATAGAAAAATTTTTCTATCGAAAATTTTTCTATAGAAAAGTTTTGCTATCGAAAATTTTTCTATAGAAAAATTTTTTTTATCGAAAATTTTTCTATAGAAAAAATTTTTTTATCGAAAATTTTTCTATAGAAAAAATTTTTTTATCGAAAATTTTTCTATAGAAAAATTTTTTTTATCGAAAATTTTTCTATAGAAAAATTTTTTTTATCGAAAATTTTTCTATAGAAAAAATTTTTTTATCGAAAATTTTTCTATAGAAAAAATTTTTTTTATCGAAAATTTTTCTATAGAAAAAATTTTTTTATCGAAAATTTTTGTGTAGAAAAATTTTTTTATCGAAAATTTTTCTGTAGAAAAATTTTTTTATCGAAAATTTTTCTATAGAAAAATTTTTCTATCGAAAATTTTTCTATAGAAAAATTTTTCTATCGAAAATTTTTCAATAGAAAAATTTTTCTATCGAAAATTTTTCTATAGAAAAATTTTTCTATCGAAAATTTTTCTATAGAAAAATTTTTCTATCGAAAATTTTTCTATCGAAAATTTTTCTATAGAAAAGTTTTGGTATCGAAAATTTTTCTATAGAAAAAATTTTTTTATCGAAAATTTTTCTATAGAAAAAATTTTTTTATCGAAAATTTTTCTATAGAAAAAATTTTTTTATCGAAAATTTTTCTATAGAAAAAATTTTTTTATCGAAAATTTTTCTATAGAAAAAATTTTTTTATCGAAAATTTTTCTATAGAAAAATTTTTTTTATCGAAAATTTTTCTATAGAAAAATTTTTTTTATCGAAAATTTTTCTATAGAAAAAATTTTTTTATCGAAAATTTTTCTATAGAAAAAATTTTTTTATCGAAAATTTTTCTATTGAAAAATTTTTCTATTGAAAAATTTTTCTATCGAAAATTTTTCTATAGAAAAAATTTTTTTATCGAAAATTTTTCTATAGAAAAAATTTGTTTATCGAAAAAAACAACAATTTTTATATTTTCCTTTAAGATCACCTAAAAGTAATTAGCAGTTATAGATTGCAAATGCCTACAGCCACAGATTTAGAGGAAGCCTCCCGGGCCATAGAACGTATACAAACTGTTTACGATCTCAAAGCCTCCGATCTTATACGGGGCATTATATATGGCAAGGAGTATAGGTGAGTTTTTCTATTCTTTTTTTTCAAACTTGTTTTTAATATATGATTGTATTTGACTAACTTCTTGTAGCGCTACTTTAAAAGCTGTGGATTCCTATTTCATGGGCTACTATTTGTACAGTAACGAGCTATATCATTCTGCTGGAACTTGGCTGAATAATTCCTTAAATGGCTATGAAGAAGATTATGAATTTAATAGAATTATTGGCTTCACTAAACAGAAACTACTGAAGTTGTATGCCGAAACTTTGGTAAATCAAAGTAAGCTTTAGATATTTAAGTTCCATTTATACAAAAGCCGGTAGTCCGCCTTAACTGAAAACATTGCAAGTGAAAACTCGAACTTCTTTCCTGACCCTTCGTTTTATTTTAGACTATTTATAATGCTATTCGAAATGTTAAATTTTTTTACAGATCGACCCAAAGAAGCTTTAAGCCTTATAAGCCAGGCTTCAGCTTTACAACCATTTAGTGTCCAGCTTTTAAAACGTAAAAACGAAATACAAGAATTGGCCAATATCAATAAAGAGGAACCTCTAGAGGTAACGAACAAAAAGTTTAAATCAAATGATTTTTAAATAACACTAGTTGACAAAACTTAACTTTTTGCGTTATAACTTATAACCACTATATTTTTGTTTTTATTTGGAATGGTCTCCTGATTTTAAAAACGGTCGACATTTTCAAATTTATTTGTTTTTTTTTTTTTTGATTTTGTCATATCTTTGGAAAGTTTTTTTAAATCTATTCGGAGTTATGTGCACTTTTAAATGAAAAACGTATTTTTTATGAAAAATTTAAATTTTTAAAAATTCATAAAAAATAAGAGATGCCAAACCTCAAAAAATCATTTTAAGATATGGTAACTAACAAGGACAACCTCTTCAAAAATACCAAGTCTTTGAAATATATAACACAAAAATATATGAAAAAATTTAACCCATAAAAAGTTAGTTTATAGTTAACTTAATTGTAATTGTATGGCTGTTGAACAGTGTAGTCTGTCTAATTTTATTAAATAACTCTAGGAACCACAACCTTACCTTACAAATTATGAATTAGGATGTCGAGGAGAATTCTCTCGTCAAACCTCAAAGATGCAATGTTATTACAACAAAACCGCCAGTCCATTTTTAAAATTGGCACCCGTTAAAATGGAAATTATTCAACTAGAGCCTTATATGGCACTTATGCATGATGTGATCAGTGATCGAGAAATTGAGCATTTAAAAAATTTGTCCATACCAAACTTAGTACCTGCCGAAGTATATGATAATGAAAATGATGAACCCTTTGTGGCGAAATACAGAACTTCTAAATTTTACTGGTTTAATGATGACCATGATCATATTATCAAACATATCAATCAGCGAGTAATGGATATGACTGGCCTTGATGTCTTAGGTGGGGAACAATTGCAGATACTAAACTATGGTCTGGGTGGGCATTATGATCAGCACTTTGATTTTTTTAATGTATCAGATGTGAGTAAGGGATATAAAGAAGGAGACAAATTTAAAAAACCTGCTTTTTAAACTACTATTTTAATTTTATAGGATGTTACATTGGTGGCCAATAGAGGCGATCGCATAGCTACGGTACTATTTTATGTAAGTC
This sequence comes from Stomorhina lunata, assembly GCA_933228675.1. Classification (NCBI taxonomy): domain Eukaryota; kingdom Metazoa; phylum Arthropoda; class Insecta; order Diptera; family Rhiniidae; genus Stomorhina; species Stomorhina lunata. The sequence goes on along the minus strand of OW121740.1, from coordinate 124,936,969 downwards.
TTGCTTCAATGTTTTAAAATAAAATCTACCCATGAAATTTTTCCAGTTATCTGATGTTGAACTGGGAGGCGCTACATGTTTTCCTGAAACAAAAACTGTCGTTTATCCCCGTAAAGGTTCTGCTGTTATGTGGTATAATCTCGACAATAGAATGGAAGTTGATGAATTGAGTTTACATGCAGCTTGTCCTGTCTTAGTGGGTTCCAAGTGGAGTAAGTTTCTAATATATATATTAGGTGTTCAAAAAAGTTGGCTTAGAAAATGTTATCAAAATACCCCCTTTTCTTTTGTCTAATTATTGAAAATTATGCCCTTTGGACAATTTTTGAGGTAGATCTCCAGAACTTCTATATATTTGGTTTGAAACTTAATGATGCCAATTTTTTTTTTTTTACTTAAATCGATTTCTCACTTTAAAATTTGATAATAAACTTAACACCTTTTTCTCTTGTATATATATAGAAAATTCTACCCCTTTTCCATTTTTTGGGGTAGTTTTCCTAAACATCTTAATCGAAATTCAATTGATTTGGGAAATTAGAAAGAAACATTTCTGTCTTTTGCTAAGTAAAAACTTTTTATTGAAGCTCTTTCATTTGAAATAAGATTTCTTACAGCTTTCTTCCGAATCCAGCAATATTGACGCTACATGTGCGTTGATGTGTGTTTTTTTTTTTTTTTTTTTTTGCATAACTCCACCTACTTCTTCAGGAATTTATGGAACAGAACTTCAAAATTGCCATATACCAAAAAGCTGCATTTAACATTTTACTTAAGTGTATAGCACTAGGATTCCAATTTATTACAATTAAATATTATTGTAATAAACTGTTTTTTTTTATAAAACTAACAAACATTGGCATTGACGCTTTTTGATGGTTGGTAATTTCATCATTATCAAGGCAGATCAAAAGCCACTCATTATATCTAATTTGCGAAACAAAATAAACACGAATTATAGTGTCTATGCAAAATATAAAAATAGAATGAAGATCGTCTTAACAGAATTAAACACACGACGTTTTTCAGTTGTATCTCTTCTTTACATTCACCCTTTTGTTGTTGTTTTTTGAGTGGCTAAAAAGAAACATATATATATAATTCCCCGACAACGCTCAAATTGAAACAAGAGGTACTTCTCTCAGACCATGAGCTGCATCCGATTCTATTTGTAGACTCATTGAAAGGGACCTACGTTTTAACGCCGACTCCGAACGGCAAATGCATTAGTTAGAGAAGTTTTACATAGCCTTATACTCAATAACCAGTGGCTAGCAGAGTTATGAGGTGAACCGCCGCTTTTTTTTTGAAATTTTGTTTATAAAGTGGTTCTGGTCGGGAATCGAACTTGGGACCTCAGGCGGATGAGTAACCTGCTGTACCATGGCTGTTCACTAAAAAGAAAAGGGGGTTCAAAAAAATTTAAGCAAAAGTTTGTTTTGAAAACTTGGCGCAGGTATTGTTAGATTTTTCATTATTGAAATAATCAGTTTGTTTTTTTGGTAAAATTAAAAAAATTTTGACGGGACAACTTTTCCTCTAAGCGTTTCGATGACTCTAGAAAAACTGAAAAATTTGGGCCAACTTTTTCCAAGACCGAAATTTAAAACTAATTTAAAGCTTTTTTTATTTATTTTACAGTTGCCACTAAATGGATTCGATCTATGGCTCAAATGTTTAGAAAACCTTGTTACAAATAAGAAATAAATTAAAATTGTATAGAAAAAAGCATAAAAAGTATTAAATAAAGACTTCATACATTTCTCTAGAAAACAAAAAAAAAAAATAATTTTTTGGGGTCATTTTGGTCATGAAAGGGTTAACATTTTTAGTTAATGTGATTTTCATTACAACCTAAATAGTTTTTTGAAAGGCTTAGCAAAAGAAATATTGTTTAAACAACAGCTATAGCTTACATATTCCTAAAAAGTGAAAATTTGCTTAAAAATTGATTTTGACCCCGGTAATGCAAGGGTTAAACATCTCCAATTCTTGTGAAACTATATCCACTGATACGACATGATGTAACGCATAATCAGTAAATATATTTTTTCTAAAAATGTAAACAAATATATAATTATTAAATTTTTTATAAAGTTTTTCGAAAAAATCTACTTTTCCTGAAATCTTTTGACTTTAAGTCAGAGGTACAGGAATACGGAACAGGCTAACGACCCAATTTTTTGCGCTTTTATACCTAATACATTCGTAGTGAATCACTGAAGTCAGAATTGCAAATTTCCAAATTTGGCTTTAAAAAATTTTGTAAAAACTTAAAAAAATTGTGGCAAATCACAATTTTGCGTCATCAGGGATAAAAGGTAGGAAAAAAAATAAAATTAGATTTTTTTGGGTAAACTTGCCTTGTCGTCAAGAATATAAAATTCGTCAAGAACATGAAATTCGAGGAAAAAAACGCTATAACTCAAAAATCGCGTTTCCACTTGTAAACGCATTTTTCAACTTTAGTTCATGGGCGCCACATGTTAACGTTGTCCGATTTGGCTCAAATTTTCAGGGTTAATGTTTCTCAGTATATGAGACAATAATTCGACAAGAACTCTTTCAAATTAAATAAGTAAGAAAGTGCTTTAGTCGGTCAAGCCCGCCTATACGATACCCCACACCACTAAGGTCAAAGCTGTTGTTTTTCCTGTTTAAAGACAAATATTTGCAAAACTTTGCCATCATACAAACATTGTGCTGTTTCCGTCACTTGGACTTATATAAGAGCAAGGGTCAAATGTGGACCGGTTATCTAGAAATTTGGCAATTGCTTACAAAAACTTTGCATGCAAAAAATAAACTTAAAATTCTCATTATCTTCAGATTTACGAGCGTTTTAGAGATTTTTGTCTCAATGAGTGCGTTTTGACAGAAGAGTTTGCATGGGAGCTATGGGCAATTGTGTACCGATTTCAACGAAATTTGGTACAGTGATTTTAGTTTGCATAAGCAGTATTTGTTTTAAATTTCATGAAAAATATTGATATTTGTGGCCAATATATCAATTCCGGAAAGTGGGACCTATGGGAGGTACTATAAATAATGAACTGCTTTTGAAGAATTTTAATAGCCGTGGTCCCACTATAAAAAAAATGATCTATGCAAAATTTCATCAAATTATCTTTAGAATTGCGACCTGTACTTTGATTACATGGTTTACATGGGGGTCCAGCCAGACGGACGACGGACTGACATCGCTAAATCGACTCAGAAAGGGATTCTAAACCTATTGGTATACTAAAAGTTGGGTCTAAAACAAATATTTCTGTGCGTTTCATACATCAACATAAACTTATAATACCCTTTCCACCTCTGGTGGTGAAGGGTATAATAAGACACAATGACTGAACTGGCTTAAATCAAGGTTGGCCAAATGGAGAGCGTTTTAAATGAGAGTGCTCAAAATTAAAATAAGAATCTGCTCTCAGAATTGTATTTGTTGTATGTTTTGTTGTTATTCGTTCAGTATGAATTTTTGTTTATGTTTTTTGAGAACTAGCAAAGGAAAAGTTTTCTTGTTTAAAATAAATTGTTGTTATTCCCCTGCCACACAAATAATGGCCAACCTTGGCTTAAATGTAAAATTAGGTATTTTTATTTCATTTTAACTACTTAAGAACGATTTAAATATAATTTTATTTTCTGTTATTTTCTATAAAATTGTACAAAATCGAATCAATGGAGTTTTGGAAAATTTTATTAAAAATTTGATATCAACCACTTTAAAGAAAATTAATTTTTGATAAATTAAAAAATATTCTGGTAATCAAATATAACGCAAAAAATTGAATTTTATGAACTAGTCTAGTCTATTTAAATTTTTTTAATAACTACATATAGGAACCACAACCTTACCTTTCAAATTATGAACTGGGATGTCGAGGGGAATTCTCTCATCAAACCTCAAAGATGCTATGTTATTATAACAAAACTGCAAGTCCATTTTTGCAATTGGCTCCTGTTAAAATGGAAGTTCTTCAATTGGAGCCTTATATGGCACTTTTACATGATGTGATCAGTGATCGAGAAATAGAGCATTTAAAACAATTATCGATACCAAATTTAATGCCTGCCGAAGTTTATGACTATAAAAAAGATGAGCCCTTGAAATTTAGAACTTCGAAATTCTTCTGGTTTAATGATGATCATGATCATGTCATCAAAAGTATCAATCAGCGAGTAGTGGATATGACTGGCTTTGATGTCTTGGGTGGTGAAGAATTGCAGATCCTAAACTATGGTCTGGGTGGGCATTATGAACCGCACTTTGATTTTTTTAATGTATCAGATGTCAGTAATTATTTAATAAGGAAAAGGGGACAAATTTTGAAAACCTGATAATTCAAATACTATTTAATTTTTATAGGATGTTACTGAGGTGGACAACATTGGCGATCGCATAGCTACAGTTTTGTTTTATGTAAGTCTTTTTTTTAAATTATTTAAAATAAAATCTACCAATGAAATTTTTCCAGTTATCTGATGTTGAACAGGGAGGCGCTACATGTTTTCCTCAAACAAAAACTGCCGTTTTTCCTCGTAAAGGTTCTGCTCTTATGTGGTATAATCTCGATAATAAATTGGAAGTTGATGAATTGAGTTTACATGCAGCTTGTCCTGTCTTAGTGGGCTCCAAATGGGGTAAGTTTTTAATAGGCTGAATGTTTCAAAAAAGTTGGCTTACAGAATTTAACCCCTCTTTCTCTTGTCAAAATATTGGAAATGGTACCTTTTTTCATTTTTTGGATAGCTTTTCTAAACTTCAGCTTCGATTGATTTGAAACATTATTAGCCTAATATTTGTACATAATTATTGATAGATCGAAAAATTTCAAACACTTATATTTAAAACAATTTTAATATTTTATATTTATTTCACAGTTGCCACTAAATGGATTCGATCTATGGCTCAAATATTTAGAAAACCTTGTTACAAATAATAAATAATTTTATGTTTTACTAAATAAAAGCAATAAAATGTGTGAAATGAAGATTTCATACATTTCTCTTAATATTACCATAAGTGGGAGGGTAGGGTTGCCAGATACAAATCCTGAAAAAGCTGGACATAAGGTACAAAAAAGCACAAACAAGAACAAAATCAACCCAAAAATTAACTGGACATTAATAATAAAAACTTGCTTTAGTAATTTTCTTCGATGATTCTTTAAATTTTTGATAAACCAAATTGCGAATACCGTAATTAACCGCAGCAATATCGAGAGAAAATTAAACGTGGGACGATATCATTTTCTCTCGATATCATGGGACGCACATTGCGCGATTTGACTGCCGCCTATTCAAGTATCAAAAAAAAACTGCTACAAGCAGGCAAGCCTCAAGAACTGGAACACATGTGATCGTCGAGAACTATAGCTACGTGTTTGTAAAATAATTTTTTTACCTTGGTACCGCCGTCAACATAAATAACGACATAAGTTTTGAAATCAAACGTAGAATCGTGTTATTATATTTTGCAAAACTATGGGCATTTGTAGAGGAAGCTGTTCTTGGAGTTTTGATAGGAAGATTCTACGAAAAATCTTTGGACTAGTTTGCATTAACAATGAATGTCGACATTGAATGAGTTATACGTTGACATCGACATAGTAAAACGCATCAAACAGCACCGGCTGCATTGGTTGGGACATATTATGCGAACGTATGAAAATACTCCAGCAACAAAAGTATTAGAAAACGATTCCGAATGAACTCATAAAAGAGGACGTCCGAAAATTCTATGGAAAGGCCAAGTAGAGGAAAACCTTTCAAAGCTTGACCTACGAATTGGAGAATATGCGCACATGATTGAAGCGCATGAAATTCTAAAATAGGCTCGGCCTTTGACCTTAACAGGTTTTTGATATAGGTCATTTAAGTAAAGTAAATACAATGGGGAATTTCGATATAAGGTGATTTTATTACAAAATTAACTTGATCAAGCAATTAATTAATCAACGCATAAATAACATAAGCAAAAGTTTTTATTGCGTTATTTTTCATAAAAATAGTTTCTCTAAAAAATTTTCAAACAATTTCAATTTTCACCTTTCAGCTGGACAAATTTAATTTCAGCTTGACACTGGACAAGCATTAAAAAAGATGGACAATCCAGTCGAATCCAGCCTGACTGGCAACCCTAGGGGAGGGTATAATAAGTTAATAACATATGGGCAAATCCTACGTGACGGACGATACATTTGTACGGATTTTGTTGTACTTTAATAAATCCCATTGTCGTTTTGCACGAGATATCTTTGCACAGATTTCGGTGAATGTTAGCCCATCGATTGTGCTTTCAAATGGCATTTGTTAATTTACATACTTGCTTTGAAGGAAAAAGATATTCGCTTTTGAAATTCTGTGACAGACGCTACAAAAAATGGAAGTCACTTTTTTCAACGCGTGTTTCTGTAATTTTCATCAAATCGCTTATAGTAATAAAAAAATTGTAAATACATTGAGGATAGAGGAAAATCAGAGTATTACAAACCCGCTTTTATAAAATATTTTAAAGTTTCCAGTTTCACCAAAAATCCATAAATGAACTGTTGCGGACGCTACGTGACGGACGATATAGTTTTTACTCGCATGTTTTTTTATTAGGAAAAATGCATATTTCATATAATTTTTAAGGGTTTGTAATTTCAGTAAAAATGATGGTGTTATTTGTTCTCAAATTTTATCTGTTTATCTTCGTGTTCGCGTTTAAAAATGCGATTTTTGGACACAATTTAATATTTCACAAAACGGCTACATACATATATTTATTTAAAGTTTAACACTATTTACAAAAGAATGTTGAGGATAGATGTTAGAGTGTCCCAAAAATAAAAAAAAAAAATTTTAGAGCATCAAATTTACCCCACTGTATGTTGTTTTAACACATAATACCTTAAATTTAATCTATGGATATAGACAGTGTTATTGCTTTGTGAATAAGACAGACATGTGTTCGTAAATTTTGTATTTAATAAATATAATTTTGTAAAAAATATAAACTGTGACGGACGCTACACACTTTCCTATACATATAATTCTGTGAAATGCTATGTTAACATCTATATAGTTTTAGCCTAATGTAAAGCATACTATAAGTTCTCTTTATGAACCAAGTTCACTTGGAGAAAAAAGAAAAATTGCACTAGTCAAATTAAAAAAACCTTTATTTCTGTGACGGACGCTACACACTGTAAGCCCTTTTTTACTTAACGTAATTTATATCACTCCAATTAGTTTTGGAGGGGTCTTCTACACCTAATTGTATAATATTAAGCAGACTTAGAGCCCCTACTGGCGCCACCGTAGGTTGGTCTAAGACCCATCTTTTAGTGTACTAATAGGCTTATAATCATTTTCTGAGTCAATTTAGCGATGAGCAATTCTAAATATAATTTAATGAAATTTGGATCATTTTTTTGACAGTGGGACCATGGTTATTAAAATTCGTCAAAATCGGCCCATTATTTATGGTACCTCCCATAGGTCCCACTTCCCGGAATTCATATTTTGCCCACAAATATCAATATTTTTTTATGAAATTTAAAACAATTACTGCTTATGTAAAATCAATATACCAAATTTCATTGAAATCGGTCCACATTTGACCATAGCTCCCATACAAACTCTTCTGTCAAAACGTACTAAATGAGACAAAAATCTCTAAAACGCTCATAAATTTGAAGATAATGAGAATTTTGAGTTTTCGTTGTGCTTAATATGTAGTTAGGCTAAACATGTTAATAGTAATACAGCAGGTCCATATATTTCGTTAGGAGTTCCTAATGCATTCATCATATATAAAGTCTGGACTGAACATTGATTGATGCCTATCTTATTTCATAGGTGCAATCTTAATATAATGAATGTACCTCCAAATCCTTTTGATTGTAGATATAAAAAGGGGATGTTATATATATATATAAGAATTATAGCCAAATGTTGACCGATTGTAAATTTTACACACTGGCTGGTATATATAGAGAGCTTATTCTTGCAAAATTTAGTGGCCATAGTTATCATAGTTTCTAAATGAATAGCTTTTAACTGGCCTTTGCTACAATTTTGGGTTTCCGTGAGTGTTTTTTATATGAAAGCTAAAGTCAAATATGGACTGATTCCTATAAAATTTGATAAGCTGATCAAAAATGGCATAAAATTTCCCTATTTAAAATTAAATCGTCATAGCTGTTACAATTGTATTCAATTTATCAGCATTAATGTGTTTCCCGGGGCGGGGTTGTATGGGAGCTCTAACTAAATTTGAACCAATTTTGTGCATTTTCAACACACATCTTTTTCAATATATCCAAAATACTTTTGTAAAATTTTGTCCCTCTAGCTCTTTCGCGCTTTTATCTGACGGACAGACGGACATAAACAACCTTTTCTTTATGTATTTTTGTATTTCCATAAGTTTTTTATATGGTAGCTATGGTCAAATGGTGACCGATTGTGACAAAATTGTGCACACTGGCTGACATTGACATAAGACTTCCTTGTGCTTAATTTAGTCTTACTAGCTCTTGTAGTTAAGGAGCTATCACGATTTTATCTGACGGACAGATGGACATAAATCCCCTTTTTTTTAATTTTTGTGTTTTCGTAAGTTTTTTATATGGGAGCTAGGTCAAATGGTTACCGATTGCGACAAAATTTTGCATACTGGCTGGCATTGATAAAAGACTTTCTTGTGACAAATTTAGTGGTTATATCTGTTATACTTTTAGATTTATTGGCATTTAAGTGTATTTTAGGTGAAATTTAGGCTGTAAGTTTTTTGTATGGGAGCTATGGCTAAATGTGAACCGATTTTGATGAAATTTTACACGTTGCCTAGGGCTAATGTAAAACTTCTATATAGCAAATTTTATCATCATAGATGCTATAATTTGTCATTTATAGCTGCTATAATTTGTTTAGGCGTTATCCTGATTTCAACAGACAGACAGACGGACAGACGGACAGACAGACGGACAGACAGACAGACAGACAGACAGACAGACAGACAGACAGACAGACAGACAGACAGACAGACGGACAGACAGACAGACAGACAGACAGACAGACAATCGTCTTAGAATTTCATAAGGATTCAGAATATATATCGTTTTTGAGCCAATATTAAGGAAATTACAAATGGAATGACAATCTCAATATGCCCCCCATTCTATTTGATAGTGGGTATAAAAAACACCTTTGACCTTAGTGGTGAAGGGTTTCTTATGGTCGGCCTTGACCGACTATAGCACTTTCTTACTTGTTTTTAATAAAAACTGCCTTAATTTTTTTTTTCGCTTGTTTTGTTGCTTCTAAAATCTTTACCGAATTGCGATCTGGGACTATGTAAACGATGTATGTCTTTAGCCCAGCATAAGCTTTGGATCTGTGGGCAAAAGTATTAGAGCATTTCATCATTGAGCTGATTTTCTAAACAAAAATGAGAAAATTTAAAACCCAAAAAAAAATCATCAGAAACTACCAGATATGTTTTATCTGTTTTGGTTTCAATTAGTAAATCCATTTGCTTATAACTTGTTTTTTTTATACCTTTCACCAATAGGTGAAAGGGTATTATAAGTTTGTGATTCCGTTTGTAATTTTTTTATTAGTGATCGTAGACCCCATAAAAATTACACCGATCGACTCAGAATCTGGAGGAGAATCGATTAAGCGATGTCCGTCTGTCTGTCTGTCTGTCTGTCTGTCTGTCTGTCTGTCTGTCCGTCTGTCTGTCTGTTGAAATCAAGTTTCTGAAGACCCTTGAGGATGAACCTACATAAATTATATATCAGATCTTAGGAAATTCTCCCGCAATGAACGCTATTACATTTCATTAAAATCGGTTTATAAACACCGAAAATATCGAAAAAATACCAAAAATTAGACGAAAATTTTAAAATTTTTGATTGAAACACACTTTTAAATAACAAGAGAAAAAAGATATTCCTGATACACATGTGATAATATGTCATATATCAGATTGTAGCAAATAGTTTCCCAAAGCACTCTGTAAAATTTTATCAAAATCGGTAGATAAGCAACTGAGATATTGCCAAAACACTAAATTTGATGTATCGCAAATTGCCCAAAGTACGCATTAGAGAATGTTTGATGAAAAAATGAAATGCAGAAATAGAAAAAAACCATCCTCCTTTAGCACGGACATACATAAATTTTATATCAGATTTTAGGAAATTCCCCCGCCAAGCACGTTATAAAATTTTATCAAAAGCGGTCCATAAACAATTGAGATGTCGCCAAAACACTACATTTGATGTACAGCAAATTGCTGAAAGTACGTGTCTAAGAAATTTTGTTTACATTTTGTGAGTATTTTTTCAGCGATATCTCAGGTGTTTATGGACCGATTATTATGAAATTTGACATTCTTTTGTGGGTGTATTTCCTAAAATCTGATATATATACTCCACAAATCTGATTATGAATACCATTCAAATTGTACCGATCAAATCAGAATCGGCAGGAGAATCGATTTCGCTACGTCCGTCCGTCCGTTTGTTTGTTTTTCCGTCAGTCTACCTGTCTGTCCGTCCGTCCGTCTACCTGTCTGTCCTTTTTTCTGTTGTAGTCAAGTTCTTGGAGCTCCTGTTTTGTCGATATCAGGTGTTTATTTTGATGAAATTTAATAGCGTCCTAAATTCTGATGTATTTGGTAATTAATGATTAAATTCAGGTGGCACAATATCCTAAAATTTTGTGTAAAATCCAGGAGCTCCACAAATCTGATTTTAGTTGACAGACACACTGCATTTATCTCAATTTTGTGTCTGACTTTTGAACATTATGATAACGTTTGAGAATGTATTATATATCAAATTATAGGTAATCTTCCTAGGAAGTCCAAAAATGCAGCTAAGTACATGACATCCGTTCAAAACCTACATATGTATGTATGTATCTCACATATCAACGATAATTTAAGTTTTTTAATTGCAATTGGGAGAAATCCGTTCACGTTTGACAATTGCTCCCGTATAACTTCGCCTAAGGCAATCTCTTAGTAGCTAATAAATTACAAATTATAATAGATACGATGATGACATTTAGTATAAAGACGTTGTACAATATTGTTATTCAAGGCGATAGCGCCTAAAATAAACTTTCGAGAGGGACAACATTTGACAAAAGTATTTCTGATTTCTTGAAAAGTTCGGTATTGAAAATGTTCACATTTAGTGAAATCTCCCATATAACCCCGACCGGGAATCACTTTAATGCTGATAAATTATATCACACTATGATTGCACAAAGAACTAGAGCAAAACTTTCCAAACATCCATCGGACAGATCGAAACAACAATACATCCCAAATATTATTGATGAAGTGTTCATTTTAATTAATTAACTAACTACAAAGTGTGTGAAGTTAAATTCGTCAAGTTAAATACGTCCCACAAAAATGTTAATAACATTACAGGGCACTGTTAAATATATGAATTTAAAAATATATGATTTTTTCGTAGAAAAAACACAAAAATATAAAAAATTTAGATTATTTAAGTAAAAAACAATCAGAATTTATAATTTTTGTTAAATAAATTTTATAAAAAACTTGTATTAAGAGCTACGTGCAATTATATAGGCGCATATTTGTTGCACCAAAAAGGCAATTTCAAAGAGACCTGAATAGGGTTTCGATATATCGTTGCAAAGCTCTAAGGGAGTAGATTCCAAAACTATATTCAGTATATGCAGTTGTTTCTCAGGAAAAAATTGACAGCATGTGGAATTTAGTAAAAAGTGATATGAAGTTATAAGGACTTTGAAGCTCTGTAGGGGCCATTTCGGACAGACCTGAATGAGGTTGCGACATACTGGGTGAAAGCTCTAAGGGAGTAGATTCCAAAACTATATTCAGTATATGCAGTTGTTTCTCAGGAAAAAATTGACAGCATGTGGAATTTAGTCAAAAGTGATATGAAGTTATAAGGACTTTGAAGATCTGTAGCGGCCATTTCGGACAGACCTGAATGAGGTTGCGACATACTGGCTGAAAGCTCTAAGGGAGTAGATTCCATAACTATAATCAGTATATGCAGTTGTTTCTCAGGAAAAATTTTACAAGATGTGGAATTTAATACAAAGTGCTATGAAGTTATAAGGACTTTGAAGATCTGTAGGGGCCATTTCGGACAGACCTGAATGAGGTTGCGACATACTGGGTGAAAGCTCTAAGGGAGTAGATTCCATAACTATAATCAGTATATGCAGTTGTTTCTCAGGAAAAAATTGACAGCATGTGGAATTTAGTCAAAAGTGATATGAAGTTATAAGGACTTTGAAGATCTGTAGGGGCCATTTCGGACAGACCTGAATGAGGTTGCGACATACTGGGTGAAAGCTCTAAGGGAGTAGATTCCATAACTATAATCAGTATATGCAGTTGTTTCTCAGGAAAAAATTGACAGCATGTGGAATGTAGTAAAAAGTGATATGAAGTTATAAGGACTTTGAAGCTCTGTAGGGGCCATTTCGGACAGACCTGAATGAGGTTGCGACATACTGGGTGAAAGCTCTAAGGGAGTAGATTCCATAACTATAATCAGTATATGCAGTTGTTTCTCAGGAAAAATTTTACAAGATGTGGAATTTAGTACAAAGTGATATGAAGTTATAAGGACTTTGAAGATCTGTAGGGGCCATTTCGGACAGACCTGAATGAGGTTGCGACATACTGGGTGAAAGCTCTAAGGGAGTAGATTCCAAAACTGTATTCAGTATATGCAGTTGTTTCTCAGGAAAAAATTTATAGCATGTGGAATTTAGTAAAAAGTGATATGAAGTTATAAGGACTTTGAAGCTCTGTAGGGGCCATTTCGGACAGACCTGAATGAGGTTGCGACATACTGGGTGAAAGCTCTAAGGGAGTAGATTCCAAAACTATATTCAGTATATGCAGTTGTTTCTCAGGAAAAAATTGACAGCATGTGGAATTTAGTCAAAAGTGATATGAAGTTATAAGGACTTTGAAGATCTGTAGGGGCCATTTCGGACAGACCTGAATGAGGTTGCGACATACTGGATGAAAGCTCTAAGGGAGTAGATTCCATAACTATAATCAGTATATGCAGTTGTTTCTCAGGAAAAATTTTACAAGATGTGGAATTTAGTAAAGTGATATGAAGTTATAAGGACTTTGAAGCTCTGTAGGGGCCATTTCGGACAGACCTGAATCAGGTTGCGACATACTGGGTGAAAGCTCTAAGGAAGTAGATTCCATAACTATAATCAGTATATGCAGTTGTTTCTCAGGAAAAATTTTACAAGATGTGGAATTTAGTAAAAAGTGATATGAAGTTATAAGGACTTTGAAGATCTGTAGGGGCCATTTCGGACAGACCTGAATCAGGTTGTGACATACCGGGTGAAAGCTTAAGTGGAGTAGATACCAAAACTATATTCAGTATATGCAGTTGTTTCTCAGGAAAAAATTGACAGCATGTGGAATTTAGTAAAAAGTGATATGAAGTTATAAGGACTTTGAAGCTCTGTAGGGGCCATTTCGGACAGACCTGAATGAAGTTGCGGCATACTGGGTGAAAGCTCTAAGGGAGTAGATTCCAAAACTATATTCAGTATATGCAGTTGTTTCTCAGGAAAAAATTGACAGCATGTGGAATTTAGTCAAAAGTGATATGAAGTTATAAGGACTTTGAAGATCTGTAGGGGCCATTTCGGACAGACCTGAATGAGGTTGCGACATACTGGATGAAAGCTCTAAGGGAGTAGATTCCATAACTATAATCAGTATATGCAGTTGTTTCTCAGGAAAAATTTTACAAGATGTGGAATTTAGTAAAAAGTGATATGAAGTTATAAGGACTTTGAAGCTCTGTAGGGGCCATTTCGGACAGACCTGAATCAGGTTGTGACATGCCGGGTGAAAGCTCTAGGGGAGTAGATTCCAAAACTATATTCAGTATATGCAGTTGTTTCTCAGGAAAAAATTGACAGCATGTGGAATTTAGTCAAAAGTGATATGAAGTCATAAGGATTTGAAGCTCTGTAGGGGCCATTTCGGACAGACCTGAATCAGGTTGTGATATGCTGGGTGATAGCTCTAGGGGAGTAGATTCCAAAACTGTATTCAGTATATGCAGTTGTTTCTCAGGAAAAAATTTATAGCATGTGGAATTAAGTAAAAAGTGATATGAAGTCATAAGGATTTGAAGCTCTGTAGGGGCCATTTCGGACAGACCTGAATCAGGTTGTGACATGCCGGGTGAAAGCTCTAGGGGAGTAGATTCCAAAACTATATTCAGTATATGCAGTTGTTTCTCAGGAAAAAATTGACAGCATGTGGAATTTAGTCAAAAGTGATATGAAGTCATAAGGATTTGAAGCTCTGTAGGGGCCATTTCGGACAGACCTGAATCAGGTTGTGATATGCTGGGTGATAGCTCTAGGGGAGTAGATTCCAAAACTGTATTCAGTATATGCAGTTGTTTCTCAGGAAAAAATTTATAGCATGTGGAATTAAGTAAAAAGTGATATGAAGTCATAAGGATTTGAAGCTCTGTAGGGGCCATTTCGGACAGACCTGAATCAGGTTGTGACATGCCGGGTGAAAGCTCTAGGGGAGTAGATTCCAAAACTATATTCAGTATATGCAGTTGTTTCTCAGGAAAAAATTGACAGCATGTGGAATTTAGTCAAAAGTGATATGAAGTCATAAGGATTTGAAGCTCTGTAGGGGCCATTTCGGACAGACCTGAATCAGGTTGTGACATGCCGGGTGAAAGCTCTAGGGGAGTAGATTCCAAAACTATATTCAGTATATGCAGTTGTTTCTCAGGAAAAATTTTACAGGACGTGGAATGTAGTAAAAAGTAATATGAAGTTATAAGGACTTTGAAGCTCTGTTAAATGAAGAATTCTCATTTGCAAATGGAAAATTCTCATTTTCAATTTAAAATTTCTCATTTTCAAATGAAATTTCTTAATTTCAATTGGAATTTTCTCAAATTCAAATTCCCAATTTCAATTGGAACTTTCTCATTTTCAAATAAAAATTTTCAATTTTAATTGGAATTTTTTCATTTTTAAATACAAATTCTCAATTTCAATTGGAAATTTCTCAATTCAATGTGGAAATTTCTCATTTTCAATTGAAAATGGTGTAGTTTCATTACTGACTATAGATTTTTTTAAAGACTGGCAAAAATATTTTGAACTTATTTTTTTGAATTACTTTTTCTTGCAATATTTTAAATGAAAGTTTTATGTTCAAAAAAACAATTTCAGAATATTTTTAACCTTTTAAAATGTATATGAGTTTTATAATTTAAAATTGATTAATAACTTTAAATTTTCAATGCGTTAAAAAAAGGAAGATTGTATACTGTAGTTTTTCGATTTTTACATGACAACTTACCCTGTACTCACTTAGCATATATTAGCTGAGGGTATTGAAATATCCAAAACACAGTGTGAATATAAACGTTTTTTATTTTTTTTTTATATAAATTTGAATATCGTATATTATTTGTCTTATTTTTAAGATAAAATAAAATTCCTTTTCAATAACCTCATGTATAAAATCAAAATTTTAGATAAATATTGGATAATTTTGTTTTTTATATACATAAGTACAAATATTGAAATATACATATTTTGTTGTTTACTTTTTAATAACATCTAGTCGATTTTTTAAAAAAAAACATATAACTTTATTTTATAAATATCATACTGTTTAATTTTAAAAATGTATAAATAAATAAATACCCACCACAACTGAATTTAATATTTTTGTTAATTTTTAAAAACAGTTATTATATTTAATAAAAATTTAAAAATGATGTAAATCTTGTTGTTTTTTTATGTAAATAATGTAGCTTAGGAATCTAACCCTTTCAAGAAATATAAAGCGTACAAAATGGCCCTTACAGCGCTTCAAAGTCTATATGATTTCACATGATTTTCTGCTACATTCAGGATACTGTTTCCTGACGAACAACTGCATATAATGAGCATATACTGAAAATTGTTTTGAAATCTATTCCCCTAGAGCTTTCACCCAGTATGTCACAACCTGATTCAGGTCTGTCCGAAATGGCCCCTACAGAGCTTCAAAGTCCTTATGACTTTTTATTAAATTCCACATCCTGTAAAATTTTTCCTGAGAAACAACTGCATATACTGATTATAGTTATGGAATCTACTCCCTTAGAGCTTTCACCCAGTATGTCGCAACCTCATTCAGGTCTGTCCGAAATGGCCCCTACAGATCTTCAAAGTCCTTATAACTTCATATCACTTTTGACTAAATTCCACATGCTGTCAATTTTTTCCTGAGAAACAACTGCATATACTGAATATAGTTTTGGAATCTACTCCCCTAGAGCTTTCACCCGGCATGTCACAACCCGATTCAGGTCTGTCCGAAATGGCCCCTACAGAGCTTCAAATCCTTATGACTTCATATCACTTTTTACTTAATTCCACATGCTATATAATTTTTCCTGAGAAACAACTGCATATATTGAATATAGTTTTGGTATCTACTCCACTTAAGCTTTCACCCGGTATGTCACAACCTGATTCAGGTCTGTCCGAAATGGCCCCTACAGAGCTTCAAATCCTTATAACTTCATATCACTTTTGACTAAATTCCACATGCTGTCAATTTTTTCCTGAGAAACAACTGCATATACTGAATATAGTTTTGGAATCTACTCCCTTAGAGCTTTCACCCAGTATGTCGCAACTTCATTCAGGTCTGTCCGAAATGGCCCCTACAGATCTTCAAAGTCCTTATAACTTCATATCACTTTGTACTAAATTCCACATCTTGTAAAATTTTTCCTGAGAAACAACTGCATATACTGATTATAGTTATGGAATCTACTCCCTTAGAGCTTTCACCCAGTATGTCGCAACCTCATTCAGGTCTGTCCGAAATGGCCCCTACAGATCTTCAAAGTCCTTATAACTTCATATCACTTTGTACTAAATTCCACATCTTGTAAAATTTTTCCTGAGAAACAACTGCATATACTGATTATAGTTATGGAATCTACTCCCTTAGAGCTTTCACCCAGTATGTCGCAACCTCATTCAGGTCTGTCCGAAATGGCCCCTACAGAGCTTCAAAGTCCTTATAACTTCATATCACTTTTTACTACATTCCACATGCTGTCAATTTTTTCCTGAGAAACAACTGCATATACTGATTATAGTTATGGAATCTACTCCCTTAGAGCTTTCACCCAGTATGTCGCAACCTCATTCAGGTCTGTCCGAAATGGCCCCTACAGATCTTCAAAGTCCTTATAACTTCATATCACTTTTGACTAAATTCCACATGCTGTCAATTTTTTCCTGAGAAACAACTGCATATACTGATTATAGTTATGAAATCTACTCCCTTAGAGCTTTCACCCAGTATGTCGCAACCTCATTCAGGTCTGTCCGAAATGGCCCCTACAGAGCTTCAAAGTCCTTATAACTTCATATCACTTTTGACTAAATTCCACATGCTGTCAATTTTTTCCTGAGAAACAACTGCATATACTGATTATAGTTTTGGAATCTACTCCCTTAGAGCTTTCACCCAGTATGTCGCAACTTCATTCAGGTCTGTCCGAAATGGCCCCTACAGATCTTCAAAGTCCTTATAACTTCATATCACTTTGTACTAAATTCCACATCTTGTAAAATTTTTCCTGAGAAACAACTGCATATACTGATTATAGTTATGGAATCTACTCCCTTAGAGCTTTCACCCAGTATGTCGCAACCTCATTCAGGTCTGTCCGAAATGGCCCCTACAGATCTTCAAAGTCCTTATAACTTCATATCACTTTGTACTAAATTCCACATCTTGTAAAATTTTTCCTGAGAAACAACTGCATATACTGATTATAGTTATGGAATCTACTCCCTTAGAGCTTTCACCCAGTATGTCGCAACCTCATTCAGGTCTGTCCGAAATGGCCCCTACAGAGCTTCAAAGTCCTTATAACTTCATATCACTTTTTACTACATTCCACATGCTGTCAATTTTTTCCTGAGAAACAACTGCATATACTGATTATAGTTATGGAATCTACTCCCTTAGAGCTTTCACCCAGTATGTCGCAACCTCATTCAGGTCTGTCCGAAATGGCCCCTACAGATCTTCAAAGTCCTTATAACTTCATATCACTTTGTACTAAATTCCACATCTTGTAAAATTTTTCCTGAGAAACAACTGCATATACTGATTATAGTTATGGAATCTACTCCCTTAGAGCTTTCACCCAGTATGTCGCAACCTCATTCAGGTCTGTCCGAAATGGCCCCTACAGATCTTCAAAGTCCTTATAACTTCATATCACTTTTGACTAAATTCCACATGCTGTCAATTTTTTCCTGAGAAACAACTGCATATACTGATTATAGTTATGAAATCTACTCCCTTAGAGCTTTCACCCAGTATGTCGCAACCTCATTCAGGTCTGTCCGAAATGGCCCCTACAGAGCTTCAAATCCTTATAACTTCATATCACTTTTGACTAAATTCCACATGCTGTCAATTTTTTCCTGAGAAACAACTGCATATACTGAATATAGTTTTGGAATCTACTCCCTTAGAGCTTTCACCCAGTATGTCGCAACCTCATTCAGGTCTGTCCGAAATGGCCCCTACAGAGCTTCAAAGTCCTTATAACTTCATATCACTTTTTACTAAATTCCACATGCTGTCAATTTTTTCCTGAGAAACAACTGCATATACTGAATATAGTTTTGGAATCTACTCCCTTAGAGCTTTGCAACGATATATCGAAACCCTATTCAGGTCTCTTTGAAATTGCCTTTTTGGTGCAACAAATATGCGCCTATATAATTGCACGTAGCTCTTAATACAAGTTTTTTATAAAATTTATTTAACAAAAAATTATAAATTCTGATTGTTTTTTACTTAAATAATCTAAATTTTTTATATTTTTGTGTTTTTTCTACGAAAAAATCATATATTTTTAAATTCATATATTTAACAGTGCCCTGTAATGTTATTAACATTTTTGTGGGACGTATTTAACTTGACGAATTTAACTTCACACACTTCTAACTACAGATTAACAAGTAAATCTTTAATAACTTTTCCGACAAGCTATATATTTCACGTATGTATCTAAAACTAAGAGTGTATACCCTATAATTTTAAGGCTTATCATTGTTAAAGCTTTGACCTAAATCAGTCCGCTAACTTCAGAGTTTTACATAACTAATCAAGAACTTCTCCTAGTTGGATAATTCGTACCAATTAAAGTGCAGAACCCTCAATGGGCACTGTGTTTTTGGGTTGCATGCCATAATACTTAATCCTCATCATATCGATGTGCTTTTGCAAATCTAAGGGCATCTACATTTTGAAGCATCTTTTCTGCATGGTTTATCTGGTCTATCGAACTTTATTAAATGTTCGTAAAATATGTGTCTATTTTATTTCGAAGCTAGACATCGGCCACCTGCCCAACCTAACCTTTGGGTCCATAACTATTCTAAATGATGACGCCACCGAAAAGCTTTTCGTTTTCCGACTCTTAATTTTAAAGCCTCTTTGCATATAACACTAGTATAACCAAATATTGCTAGGAATTACATTGAGTACGAACAACAGAAAATTAATATAATTACATATCAAGCATTTGTGTGGAGCTCAACTTAGTCAGTAATCAGAAACTATATAATTATCAATCGTAAGAATATAGATTTTGTACTTTACTTTTAGAACACCATTGGTGAAGGGTATCCAAGATTCGGCAAAGCCGAATATACCACTCTTACTTGTTTTTTTGAAAATTTTATATATAAATAAATATATATATATGTATATATATATATATATATATATATATATATATATATATATATATATATATATATATATATATATATATATATATATATATATAAATATATAAATATATTTAGCTTTTATCGGCAGTAGCCCTTTTTACTGATTTTTGGCATATTCAAATTACACACTTACTTTTAGTTTTATGTTTTAAGATCAATGACCCGAAAAAGATTAAATTGCATAATTAATTTAAAACAAAACGAAGCCAAAAAATAAATAAACTATTTACAACCTTTAAATAAACCTATATTTGTTTTTGAATGTAGACAAAATCAACCAAAAAATAGCTTTTGATATTTTAAACTTGAACTAATTTTATGTTTTAAAGTTGAACTAATTGAGGGTCAGCCGTAGTTACATTAAAGACTTTTACTATTACTTGTAAAATTGTTGTGTAATTAAGCTTTTTACTATTTATAATTTCATACTTAAACACTTTTATTTACATTTATTTCAAATTACATCAATTACCTCAACTAACTACCCCACTGTGCAATGTAGCTTAAATATAATTTATAATTTAAGATATTTAAACAATTTAACAGATGAAGTTGGACACAAAATAGAAACAAAAATAGACGATTAAAAAAAAACCTGTTCCAGGTAGTTAAAATTTAAATATTTACCTATTGGTAAGAACAAACTAATTTGACATACGATTTGGTAAAAGCTTTCTTTTACCAATCAAAGTAAAGGTCAACAATAAATTTGGCTGGAAGCTGAAGTTAGTAAGTGCTAGAACTTTGAACAAAAAAGACTGATTTTGAAAATAGTGAATATTGAATATTTAAAATTATAATTAAAACAAAGATAAAAATGAAAAAGCTTTTGTTAAAGATATTTTTAACAATTTTTAACCTGATCTTAATCAATGGAGAATATTATTCTTCTGTGCACCAAATGACCACTTTAATGAATACCGAGTTACAAATCTTGGATAATATGGAAAGTTTCATAGCAAAAAATGAAAATAAGTTAGAGTTTTTAAAAGAGTAAGTAGCTGAGCTTTCTCAAGATGTAAATAAAATTTCTTATTTAGAGTTTTTTAGAAAACTTTCGGAATTTGAAAGAGAACACAAAGAAGCTTTAATTACCGGTCCCGTTTACTATGAAAATCCTGTTAACAAATATTTATTAACCAAAAGGTTAACTAATGATTGGGAGAGAATTGAGAATATTATGCTCTACAAGAGAGGAGAGAGTAAGTTAAAGAAAGCTTTTAATTTTTATTCGAAATATTATTTAATATGAACATTTTTTCTTTGTTGTTTCTATTTCTGGACCACAGAAGCCTTAAAGAAAATCGAAAAACACAGCATAGAAAGTTCAGAATATGATGGAGTTATTGATGGCTTGATAAGATTACAGGACACCTATAGATTAAATAGCTCCGATATAGCCCAAGGTATTTTAAAGGGTGTCAAATACAAGTAAGTATCTTTATTTCCTTAGAAAATTATATAAATTATAATTATAATTCTTAAATTCTATTTGCATTAAAGCTCTGAACTAAATGCCCGTCATTGCTATGATATCGGTCTGAGAGCTTTGGCCACTACCTACTGGCGATTAGCCCATTCTTGGCTTAAGGAATCCCTTAAACGTTTCACAGCTGATTCAAATATTGATAAATTCGAAAAACTGGACATTGAATTGGCCTTGGCTAAGGCTAAATATAGACTGGGTGATGTTAAGAGTGCCAATCAGACATATGTGGATCTGATAAATTTATATCCTGCTAGTGAAAGAATAGCTAAGCTCTATGCGGAATTTTCCGAGGAATCCCTTAATGAAAATTCCATTGAAGTTAACTATAATATAGATCATGATGTAAGTAAAAATTTAAACATACATATTTTTATATATTTTTCCGATCGACTTGGAATCATTTTCTAAGTTCTTATGAAAATCCCCCTGAATGTCTATCCTTAGCACATTTTCTGCATTATTGTATTATTTTTGTCCTAAGTCAAATTTTTTTAATTATTTATCAAAATTGATCCAGTATTTATGGTACTTTCGCAAAATACCTTCCAGTTGTTATTATAGACGCCTAAGCCTAAGAGATATCCGGTGAGCAAAATAGGCTAGGGCTTTTTTTTTAATCTCAAGTGAGCGTGACAAATAGGGCAAACACTGTATAAGACAAATGTGAATGAAACACCTTCGCATAACAACAAAACATCCAAACCGAATTATATGAAAATTTAAATGCGGAAATTTCTTTGCTTAAGGAAAGTTTTGTGCTTTTTGTATTTTTTTAAAAATTGACCGTGTTTCTTTAAAATTGCATCAGGCTGGACCGATTTGGACAATTTTTTGTTGTAAATATTTGCCTTAGTCCAAGTCAAATTTCTACGTAAATAAAAATTTTAATTTATCTTAAATATAATAATATAACTTTTAAGTGAAAAAAAACAATTACTACGCCCAATTTTACGCCCACTTTTTTCGATTTAAATAAAATCGGAAAATGGCTGCACGGATATTGGTAATATTTGACGATTGTTTGATAATGGTTTACAAATATTTGATGCTTGACTGTTCGATGGTTTTTAATGATTGTTCAATAATTGCTTAACGATTGCCTGGCGATTTATTATTTGATTATTAAACGATTGTTTGGCGATTGTTTGATAGTTGTTTAGTGATTTTTTATGATTATTTGATAATTGCTTGAGCGGTTGTTTGGTGATAGTTGACGATTGTTTAATGATTATTTGATTATTTTTTGGCGGCTGTTTGATGATTCTTTTACCGGTATTTGACGATAGTTTGATGCTTGTTTTGTGATTGTTTGACGACTGTACGTAGATTATTTGACGATTGATATTGAATATTTATGGACTCCTAAGCTATCTGACTGAATTTCTTGAAAAATCGAAGAATTGCCACTGAATCGGCAATAATCAGATGATGTCACATGCAATATAGAAAAAATCTTCAATAGGTAAAGTTTTGCAATCATAAAAGATAATAATATGGGATGAATGCACAATGACAAATAAAAAATCTTTGGAAGATCTCGTCCGTATTCTAAAGGATTTCAGAAGCAACAGATTATTATTTGGGGGAGCACTCATTTTACACATCTAGTGATTCCAGGTTCCACCTCTGCAGATGAGCTGAATGCATATTTAAAATTGTAAAACTGTTCGCATCACGCACGTCAAAGATCTAGCGTCAAATGTAGATTAACATAAAATTGTCATTATTTTCAGGTTTGGGAGCGTTTTTGTGAACTTCGACGCATATAGGTTGCTTTTGTAAGAAAGTCTTACATGGGAGCTATTGTCATATATGTACCGGTTTTAGTAATATTTAATTGTAATTGGCCTTTACATAAGCACTACTTCTTCTAAATACCATAAGAACAAACTGGGATTTCTGGAAAAAAATCTAAATTCCGGGAAGTGAAACCTATGGGAGGTACCTGAAATAAGTGACTGATTTTAACCATTTTCAATAACAATGGTCCCACTGCCAAAAATATATTTGTTCAAAATTTTATAAAGATAAAAGCAAGTTTGTGTCTTTGAGGAACATAAAACTATATTCTGGAAAGAATATTGTCTGGTTCGAAAATGATTTTTTTTTGATTTTGCATATTTAAATAAAAATATTTTTTTCACATTTGGATATGAAAAACTTCAAAACCGTTGATTATACAAAAATCTTGTATGAACATGTCTTAAGGAAAATTGTGTCCTTTATTCATTGATGTATTTTTGAATTTAATTGAGCAATCCGAGTTTTCAAGATATTGTAAACTTACCCTCTACAAATTTTTGTATGAATTAATCAAATACAGAATTTTTGTGATTTTGCTATAAAAATAACTCCAGAGTCGTTGATCACACAAAAATCTTGTGTAAGCATGCCTTAAGGACAATTTTGTTCTTAATCCACTGATGTACTTGTTTTCAGGATATGGTAAACTAACTAGGAAAAGTTCCTCAAAAATTCCACTTTTTAGAAATAAAAAATTTAAAAATAGTTTTTTTTTATAGAAACTATAATTCCAATTTATTTTATCTCGAAATCAGATATAATGCGTATTTTTCGATCTGTTTATAATTAGGGGAACTCCTCTTGATGTTGATGGCCTTAACAGTAATCAAAACGCATCTAAGAAAGTTTTTCCCCTTTAAGTTTTTTTTGTTAATGAGACTATTAATGAGAGCTAGTAATTGCAATAAATTGGGATTATAGTGCAATATACTTATGTTCAACTTTTGGAACAAATAAAAATTGCTATTGCTTTTGTACTTAAAGCACCATAACACATAAACAATAATTTCCCTTGAATCTAATTTTGGCTGTTGAACAGCGCAATTGGTCCATGTTAGATTTAAACATAAACCTCCGAAAACTACTTAAACGGTAATAAAAGTTAACTTGTTAAAGGAATGATAATAAAATTTAATAATATAAAGTTTTATATAAGTAACAACCACTGCTCAAAAATTTCAATGAATCGGTTCACATTTAACCGATATCTCCGATAAGGTCCCAATATAGGATACCAATTAAATAGTAACAAAATTGAAACAGATATAATCATCTACCAAAGTACCCAGTCCATATCAGAATATATCTCCTATATTTCTCTTACCCCCAGTAGCGGGTTATAGAGCAGTAGCTTAGCCCTTAATATATTCAGATTTAATTGATTCTCTTATTTTTTTTTTCTAATCCACCTTTTCTTTTAGCCCGTTCTAGAAGACATCTACTCAGCCACCCAATCTCAGCTATACAAATACACTTGTGCCGATCTTCTGACCCAAACGCCCACCGAAGAACGCGACTTACTTTGTGGCTACTTTACCGAAACCCATCCCTTTCTCCAACTAGCTCCCCTCAAAGTAGAAGAATTAAATCATAACCCTTTGCTGGTGATATTTCATGATGTTATTTCCGATAATGAAATTGCAAAAGTAAAACAATTAACTAACTCCATTAAGAGGGCCACTATTATGGGCAACAATGGCTCCGAAGTTTCCACAGTGCGTACAAGTCAATTTCAATTTATACCCGTCGATGCTGATCCAGTTTTGAGCCAAATCGATCGTCGTGTTGAGGATATGACGGGACTGAATATGAAATATAGTGAAGATCATCAGTTTGCCAATTATGGTATTGGCGGTCATTATGTAGAGCATCATGATTATTTTGTACAAAGTCATGTAAGTAAGAAATGGTAAAGATTTACAACAATTAGGACTTAGAATTGATTTCTTCCACTCTCTAGATAACACCAGAAAGAGTTTCAAATGCTGAAATGGGTAATCGTATAGCCACGGTGTTATTTTATGTAATGTATTGTTCTTCAGTTTATTTTTAAGGTTAGAGAATAGTTTGTCTTAAATTTATTTTGCTTATTTTATCTTATAGCTTAGTGATGTCGAACAGGGTGGAGGCACTGCTTTTCCCTTTCTCAAGCGTCACTTGTTGCCTAAGAAAGGTGCTGCCGCCTTTTGGTTTAATTTACATGCTTCCGGTGAGCCCGATATAAGTACTTTACATGGTGCCTGTCCCATTATAGTGGGTTCTAAATGGGGTAAGTCAATAAAAACTATTTATAATCAAAGCGTTTTGGAACGATTTATTAATAATTAAAATTTTTTATAGTTCAAAATCGCTGGATACGTGAATATGACCAAAGTGATCGTAGACCCTGCCTGCTAAAGGATGATTCGTTTTTTGGAAGTAGTTAGATATGTATTCAATGTATTAAGAATTTTTCGCTTAGTCAAAAAATAGGAAATAAAAAATATTAAAAATTCATCAATGTTTTTTAAACTATCAAGTGTCAAGGTATGGGTCCAGGGATATTCCTATAAATTGAAAAATTTTGAAAATTTTTCTATAAATAGTAATATTTTGAAAATTTTCTCATAAATATTGAAATTTTGAAAATTTTTCTATAAATAGTACAATTTTCGTATAAATAGTAAAAACCAAAATTTTCTTATAAATAGTTAAATTTTGAAAATTTTCCTATAACTAGTAAAATTTTGAAAATTTTCCTATAAATAGTAAAATTTTGAAAATTTTCCTATAAATAGTAAAATTTTGAAAATTTTCCTATAAATAGTAAAATATTGAAAACTTTCCTATAAATAGTAAAATTTTGAAAATTTTCCTATAAACAGTAAAATTTTGAAAATTTTCCTATAAATAGTAAAATTTTGAAAATTTTCCTATAAATAGTAAAATTTTGAAAATTTTCCTATAAATAGTAAAATTTTGAAAATTTTCCTATAAATAGTAATATTTTGAAAATTGTAGGTTTTTAAAATTTTCCTATAAATAGTAAAATTTTGAAAATTTTCCTATAAATAGTAAAATTTTGAAAATTTTCCTATAAATAGTAAAATATTGTAATTTTTCCTATAAATAAAAAAATTTTGAAAATTTTCCTACAAATAGTAACATTTTTCCATAATTAATAAAATTTTAAAAATTTTTCTATAAAAATAGTAAAATTTTAAAAATTTTTCTACAGAAATAGTTAAACTTTGAAAATTTTTCTATAAATAGTAAAATTTTTAAAATTTTCCTATAAATAGAAAAATTTTGAAATTTTTATAAATAAATTTATAAATAAATTTTTTAAATTTTATTATTTTTATAGGACATTTCCTAAATTTTCCTATTTTAATAGGAAAATTTTCAAAATTTTACTATTTTTATAGAAACATTTTCAATATTTTACTATTTTTATACATTTTAAAAATTTTACTATTTTTATAAAAAAAATTTCAAAATTTAAATACGAAAATTTTTAAAATTTCACTATTTTTATAGGAAAATTTTGAAAATTTTACTATTATTATAGAAAATTTTTAAAATTTTACTATTTTTATAGGAATTTTTTTAAAATTTTTCTATTATTATAAGAAAATTTTTAAAATTTTACTATTTTTATAGCAAAATTTTTAAAATTTTATTATCTTTATAGAAAGATTTTTAAAATTTTACTATTTTTATATTAAAAATTTTTTATATACATACATATTTTTAAAATTTCACAATTTTTTTAGAAAAATTTTTAATATTTTACTATTTGTATAGAAAAATTTTCAAAATTTTACTAGTTTTTATATGAAAATTTTTTAAATTTTACTTTTTTTTATAGGAAAATTTTAAAAATTTTACTATTTTTAAAGGAAAATTTTAAAATGTTGCTAATTATTAAAATTTTTTTAAACGATTAATGTTATTTTATTTTTAATTAAACATATTAGGTCATTTTATGAAATCCTCTAAAGACATCCTTAACTATTTACTTATTAAAGCAATTATTAGTTTAAAAAAATTAAATGTTTTCCTCAGAAATAGCAAACATACTATAAATCAGTTCATTACTGTTAAATCTAAACCTTCAATGTTAAACATAAACAAAATGTTAACATTAACATTGCAGAGCAACATTCCCACATAACATAACATTAAAACTTACCATTGCTTTTGCTAAAAACAAAATCCACTTAATTTGCCTTGTTTTTGTTAACCAAAACTTCATTCATATTTCCATCAAAGTTTGATAATCAAACACAACAATAACAATTGCATACAGTAAAAAAAATCACTAACAAGACTCAACAAAAATGCCGCCATAAAAAACAACAAAATTGCAAGTCATTGAAAAATTTTAGAAAAAATTTCTAAGCCCGAAATTAAAACGACGCAAAATCGAGGAAAAGCTTTAATTTATGCTAAAATTTTTATTGAACTTTATTGAAAAACACTTTTATTATTGATTTATCTAATTTTTCAAAATAACACTTTATGAATTATTAAAGAAAATTATTAGAAATAAAATTTTACGAACTAAAAGAAGCTCACGCAACTAAAGACCGACAAGAACTAAAATAAGAGAAGAAGTAAATAGCAATTACTCTGTTAATTTGCTATTAATGTGTGGGAAGAGTGGGGGAACAAATACAAAAATATAAAGAGATCATGTTAATGATTATAAGAAGATAATAAAGTTGCATGAGATCAATGGAGTATTATGTTGTTTGATTTGATTTGTTTGCATTTATAGGAAAATTTTACTATTTGTAAAAAATTAAAAAAAATCTCACTGTTTTTATTATTTTATAGGAAAATTTTTAAAATTTTAATATTTTTCTAGGAACATTTTTAAAATTTTATTATTTTTATAGGAAAATTTTTAAAATATTATTATTTGTATAGGAAAATTTTTAAAATTTTATTATTTTTATAGAAAAATTTTTAAACTTTGTATAGGAAAATTTTTAAAATTATACTATTTTTGTGGGAAAATTTTTAAAATTTTACTATTTTTATAGGAAAATATCAAAATTTTACTGTTATGATGGGAAAATTTTTAAAATTTCACTATATTTATAGAAAAATTTTTAAAATTTTATTATATTTATAGGAAAATTTTTAAAATTTTACTATTTTTATAGGAACATTTTTAACATGTTTCTATTTTTATATGGAAAATTTATAAAATGTTTATAGGAGAATTTATTAAATTTTATTATTACTGTAGTAAAATTTGACTACTTTTATAGGAAATTTTTAAATTTTTTCTATTTGAATAGGAAAATTTTCTTATTTTTATAGAAAAATTTTTAAAATTTTATTATTTTTATAGGAAAATTTTAAAAATTTTACTAATCTTATAGGAACATTTTCAAAATTTTACTATTTATAGGAAAATTTTCAAAATTTTACTATATATAAAAAAATTTTCAAAATTTTCCTATAAATAGTAAAATTTTGAAAGTTTTCCTATAAATAGTAAAATTTTGAAAATTTTACTTTTTATAGTAAAACTAAAAAAATTTTCCTTTACAAATATAAAAGTTTTAAAAAATTTCCTATAAAACTAGTAAAATTTATAATTTTTCCTAGAAAAATAGTCAAATTTCAACAATTTTCCTATAAAAAAGTAAAATTCAGAAAATTTTACGATAAATAGTAAAATTAAAAAAATTTTTCTCATAAATAGTAAAGTTTTGAAAATATAAAAAATAGTAAAATTTTCCTATAAATTTTATAGGAAAATTTTACTATTTGTAAAAAATTAAAAAAAAAATCACTGTTTTTATTATTTTATAGGAAAATTTTTAAAATTTTAATATTTTTCTAGGAAAATTTTTAAAATTTTATTATTTATATAGGAAAATTTTTAAAATGTTATTATTTGTATAGGAAAAATTTTTAAAATTTTACTATTTTTGTGGGAAAATTTTTAAAATTTTACTATTTTTATAGGAAAATATCAACATTTTACTGTTATGATGGGAAAATTTTTAAAATTTCACTATATTTATAGAAAAATTTTTAAAATTTTACTATCTTTATAGGAAAATTTTTTAAATTTTACTGTTTTTATAGGAACATTTTCAAAATGTTTCTATTTCTATATGGAAAATTTATAAAATGTTTATAGGAAAATTTATTAAATTTTATTATTACTATAGTAAAATTTGACTACTTTTATAGGAAATTTTTAAATTTTTTCTATTTTAATAGGAAAATTTTCTTATTTTTATAGAACAATTTTTTAAATTTTACTATTTTTATAGGAAAATTTCCAAAATTTTACTATTCTTATAGGAAAATTTTCAAAATTTTACTATTTATAGGAAAATTTTCAAAATTTTACTATATATAAAAAAATTTTCAAAATTTTTCTATAAATATTAAAATTTTGAAAGTTTTCCTATAAATAGTAAAATTTTGAAAATTTTAGTATTTATAGTAAAACTTAAAAAATTTTCCTTTAAAAATATTAAAATTTTAAAAAATTTCCTTTTAAACTAGTAAAATTTATAATTTTTCCTATAAAAATAGTAAAATTTCAAAAATTTTCATATAAAAAAGTAAAATTCAGAAAATTTTACGATGAATAGTAAAATTAAAAAAATTTTTCTCATAAATAGTAAAGTTTTGAAAATATAAAAAATAGTTAAATATTGAAAATTTTTCTAAATATAGTAAAATTTTCAAAATTTCCTTAAAATAGTAAAATTATTATATTAATACAAACAAATCAAATCAATCAACCTAATACTCCATTAATCTCATGCAACTTCATTATCTTCTTTTAATCATTAACATAATCTCTTTTTTTTTTTACTTGCTACCCCACTCTTCCCACACATTAATGGCAAATTAACAGAGTAATTGCAATTTACTTCTTCTCTTATTTTAGTTCTTGTCGGTCTTTAGTTGCGTGAGCTTCTTTTAGTTAGTAAAATTTTATTTCTAATAATTTTCTTTAATAATTTATAAAGTGTAATTTTGAAAAAATTAGATAAATCAATAATAAAAGTGTTTTTTAATAAAGGTCAATAAAAATTTTAATATAAATAAAAGATTTTCCGCAATTTTACGTTGTTTTAACTTCGGGCTTAGAAATTTTTTCTAAAATTTGTCAATGACTTGCAATTTTGTTGTTGTTTTTTATGGCGGCATTTTTCTTGAGTGTTGTTAGTGTTTTATTTACTTAATGCAATTGTTATTGTTGTTTTTGAAAGAAATATGAATGAAGATGTTGTTGGCAAATTAAGTGGATTTTGCTTTTAGCAAAGACAAAGGGTAAGTTTTATTGCTTTTTGTTTATTTTTAGCTAATGTAAGCCTTAGGAATGTTGGTCAGCAATGTTAATGTTAACATTTTGTTTACGTTTGTTAGCAGTTTAACATTGGAGCTGTAGATTTAACAGTAAATATTAAGTTGATTTGTAAATATGTAGTATTTTTGCTATTTCTGAGGAAAACATTTAATTTTTAAAACTTAAAATAGTTTTAATAAATTAATAGTTAAAATATTGGCTATGGAGGATTTTAAAAATAAATAAATAAAAATTTTCCATTAAAAATAGTAAAATTTTAAAAATTTTCCATTAAAAATAGTAAAATTTTAAAAATTTTCCATTAAAAATAGTAAAATTTTAAAACTGTTCCTATAAAAATAGTAAAATTTTTAAACTTTCTTATAAAAATAGTAAAATTTAAAAAATTTTCCTAAAAAAAATAGTAATATTTTAAAATTATTTATACAAAAATAGTAAAAATTTTCCTATAAAAATAGTCAAATTTGGAAAATTTTTTCTATAAAAATAGTATAAGTTTTTAATTTATCCTATAAAGATAGCAATATTTTTAAAAATTTTCCTTAAAAAAATGCAAAATTTTGAAAATTTTCCTATAAAAATATTAACATTTTGAAAATTTTGCTATAAAAATTGTAAAATTTAAAAAATTTTCCTATAAATAGTAAAATTTCGAAATTTTTTCTACGAAAACAATAAAAAAAAAGTTTGAAAAGTTTCATATAAAAATCGTAAATTTTTGAAAATTTTTCTACAAAAATAGTAAAATAATAAAGATGTTCATATAAAAATCGTAAAAATTTGAAAATTTTTCTACAAAAATAGTAAAATATTAAACATTTTTATATAAAAATAATGAATTTTACTATAAAATAGTAAAATTTTGAAAATTTTTTCTATAAAATAGTAAAATTTTGAAAATTTTACAAATTTTCTTATAAAAATAGTAAAATTTTGAAAATTTTTCTATAAAAATATCAAAATTTTGAAAGTTTTCCTATAAAATAGAAAATTTTGAAAATTTCCCTATAAAAATAATAAAATTTTGAAAATTTCTCTATAAAAATAGTAAAATTTTGAAAATTTCCCTATAAAAAAAGTAAAATTTTGGAATTTTTCCTATAAAAATAATAAAATTTTGAAAATTTTCCTATAAAAATAGTAAATTTTTGAAAATTTTCCTATAAAAATAAAAAAATTTTGAAAATTTCTCTATAAAAATAGTAAAATTTTGAAAATTTTCCAAAAAAAAAATAGTAACATTTTAAAAATGTTTATATACCCAGTAAAACTTTTCATTACCAAATAATGAGTTAAACAGTTAAACTATTAAACACGAACTACTTACTCATTCGCTGTTTAAGTCATTACATTAACATGGGGATGTCATTGGAGGCAAGTACTTACCAATTGCAGAAAAGTAATGACTTGGGCAAGCAATTTGAAAGCAACAACAACAACAGCAACAACTTTTTTGTTGTTTTTTTATTAAAAACATATATTTTTAAACGAAATACAAAATTTTTTATGATCCCATGGGGGCTCGAACCCAGACCCTCCGACTGCTAGGCAGAGACTCTTCCACTGAGCTACTTCATATGTTAAAAATTTAGCAGCTTATAATTAATATAAACAATTTTTATTTTTAGATCCAAAATCATCTGAAAATAACTTTGTTTTTCCCTGCTTTTTTTTGCTTTGTTGTAATTTTTGGAAAAATATTTTTATACGATTTTTTGTAATTATTTTAAAACTTTTTTAAAATTATTTTAAAACTTTAACAATTTAAATCTTCTTTTTTGTATAAGTTTTTACATTATTTTGACTCTTACTTACTTAAATGTTACAACCTGTTAAGGTCAAAGTCCAAACATATTTTAGAATTCCATGGATTTCGATCTTGTGCGAATATTCTCCAATTTTATAGGCCAAGCTTTGAAAAATGTTCCTCTACTTGGTCTTTCTATCGAAGTTTCGGACATCCTCCTCTAATATTAGGTAGTGGGACATTTCAATTCTAATTTTA
Source organism: Stomorhina lunata (assembly GCA_933228675.1). Lineage (NCBI taxonomy): Eukaryota > Metazoa > Arthropoda > Insecta > Diptera > Rhiniidae > Stomorhina > Stomorhina lunata. Next base: position 124,904,467 of record OW121740.1, on the reverse strand, counting down.
TCCTCTTCATTGTATTTTTTTTTCAAGAGAGGGTTACTAGCCCGTAATCCTAACCCATTTTTATCGATCTTATGGGACAACTCTCGGAACATGTTAACTCACAATATTAATGGGTGTTAAACTAGCTCCCCGGGTGATACCATTAGGAGGTGTGTGTCCACAGTTGAGATGAAGGATGACCCAGATAAGTTGGGCTTACCAAGTTAAGATAAATTAGAATCGTGTTTGGTATTCAACATCCCCTACATAATCAAAATTGACTCATGATGGTATTTTTTCATTAACGTTTAAGTTCTTAAAATTCAAAAATCATTTAAAAAGACTCTTTTAATAAAAAAAAAACTAAAAAAAAATTGTTGCCCTTGGTGGGATTTGAACCGGGGCCATTCAGTTTAAATTACCATCTTAATTACAAATAAGTACTTCTGTAATAACTTATTATTTATTTGGATGGTATGTTGTAGTCGTTACAAGGTAACCAGTTATCAGAGTACTTGCCATTACCAAAGTTTTGCTGGGTAATAATAGTATAATAGTTAAATTTTAAAAGTTTCCTATAAAAATGGTAAAATTTAAAGAATACAAGAACTAGTTATTTTGATCAGGAATTACTAAATCCGCCGAGATCGTAGTAATTTCGGATAGGTGTGACCCTATGCGTTATTAAATGAAATGCTATTACTATGAAGACCCTATGTATATTTACTAGGCCAAATGTTGCAGTTAGTACCGTTTATAAAAGTTTTAGATACGTTTTTTCTAAACTTTCCCTATTCTTGCCGGAAGGTAAAACTAGAGAGCCAGTAATATGTTTTTATAGCCTTCATAGTCCAAGGACGATCACTATACATTTTTTTTGGGGTACTTTCCATAGGGATGCCTTTCCTGAATAGAGTTTTTGGTCCTTTACAGCCTCAAATTTAGTTGTATTTAAATTATATTCAGCACAAATATTGTCTATAATAAAGTTAATCAGTGAACCTTTTTGTAGGAATCGGCCTATATTTGATCATACCTCCCATACAAAACACATTCTCAAAAGTAGTTAAAATATCCATAAAAGCACACAAACGCTTATAAATCTAAACATAAATGCATTTTATTACAAAAACTTTGCACAGATAAATATTTTGTAAATAATAACCAATAAGTGAAATTTGGTAACAATATATCCACAATTGACCCTAGCTCCCGTATGAGGACCTTAGCCGGAAATTACATAAATCCATTTAAACTCCGAAATTTTGAAAAAAATAGCTCTTAGGAAAACTAGTTAAATTTTTGGTCAATATTTGACCAAAAGTAGGGATGACCCCTACTTATGCGATGCATTGTGTTGGAACTAGGAAAATAGGTTATGGGAAGGAGGATAGATGGAGTAGTGTTTGTGGACATTTGATTTGAATTTAGCTATATTGCAACTGGCTGGAAAATTTTCTGCGGGAAGCGAATTCCACATACGAACTGTACGACTAAAGAACGAATTTTCTCTGTAGTGTATTGTTCGGTCTACCGGCCAATCGACCACAAAGGAATGTGCTCTAGCAGAATGACGTGTGTTGCGTAAAAAAGTTCGAGTTTCGGGAACAAGTTCCCTGATTTCGTTAGAGCACATTCCAAAGTAGTAACGATAGAACAGTGAGACACAACCCACATTGCGACGGTGCTCCAGTGAATCAATAGAGTTGGATACCCTACTGTCACCGATGAGCACTTTAGCCCTCTCTTGCACTCTGTCGAGAAGCTCCAAAATAGACTTTGAAGCACCGGCCCATACATGAGAGTTGTATTCCATTTTCGGTCGGATGTAGGTGGTGTAAATAGTAAGGAGATCAGAAGAAGTGAAGTATCTCTTACACCGTTTCAGAAAACCGAGGCACTTGAATGCTTCTTTCGACACTTGAAAGATATGCTTTGTCCAACGGACATCACATTGTATTCTCATGCCTAGAACATCAAGAGCATCTGATTCCTCAATATGTACACCACTCATTAATACAGATGAAGTAACATGATTTGCCGTGCGTTTATGCGTAAGCATACAACATTGAGTTTTCCGCGCATTAAAATTAACTATTCGCACGACCCCATTCTGAAATTGTTTCTAAATCGCGGTTTAATGATTCATTCATGTTTTGTCTCATAGTGTCAACCTCAAGGAGGCTTGGCCTACGATTGAATGAATATTAATGGCAAATGTTACTATCATCTGCAAAAGAGTAGATAGGATTGGAAGTTTGACGAAGAAGGTCATTTATAAAGATGAGAAATAGAGTAGGAGAAAGAACAGAGCCTTGCGGTACCCCTGAGTTAATCTTGAACTCGTTTGAGGAGAACCCATCTATAACAACTCGTATAGTGCGATCTCTGAGGAAGCTCGATATAAACCGAGAGAAGTTATTACCGACACCAAAGGCAATAAGTTTTGATAGAAGTGCTCCGTGCCACACTCTATCAAAACGCCTTGGAAATATCTAGAGCCACAACTTTACTTTCGCCAAAACGGTGTATTGATTGACACCATTTTTCCGATAGGAAGGCTAGCAGATCTCCCGTAGAGCGGCCCCTACGGAACCCATGCTGGCGGTCGCTTAGTAGGTTGTTAAACTCTAGATATTTAACAAGATGGTGATTTCTAGTGAAAGGTGACCAACTATAGTTTTTCTTACTTGTTAATATAATAGACAATTTATTGATAAAAGCTAATTTTACAAACACAATAATTACGAATTATGTTTTTAAACAAAAGGTAATAAATTGTCTATTGTAAATATATATAATTCCCAGACAACATTCCAATTGGAACAAGGGGTATTTCTCTCAGACAATGAACAGCCTCGATTCTATTTTTAGACTCATTGAATGGGACCTACGTTTTAACGACGGATCCGAACGGTAAATGCATTACTTAGGGAAGTTTTACATAGCCTAATACTCAATAACCTGTGGGTAGCTGAGTTGTGAGATGAACCGCCGTTGTTTGAAAATGTTGTTTTTTTCAAGTGAGTCTGGCCGGGCATCGAAATTGGGACCTCTGGTATGCTAGGCGGATGACTAATGACTGCTATGCCACGGCGGTTCACAAAAAATTGTCTATTGTAATAAACTGGGATTAAGTGCGAATAATAAGGGACAATTTTTAATTTACTTACTTATCTTTTTGTAACTTAACTCTTTAATAAAAAAGGATGTTCTTTTTATTTTTTTCTTCATTTTTATTTTTTTTTTTATCGATCAAAAGTCCTGTTTTTTCTGCTGAATTTCAATATTACTTAAATTTTATCCTGCAAGCCAAAAGAATAAATAAATTTTTTATTTATTACTTTTTTGTTACAGTTTTTTTTCATTCTGGTAATTATTTTATTCTGTTTTCTTTGTGTTTTTTTTTTTTAACTTAAAATTTAATAATAATTTGTTGTTTTTATTAAAATTACTTAAAAATTTATGCAATTTTCTGGATTTAGTTTTCAATACTTTTTTGTGTATAATTTTTTTTTATTTAATTTTATTAAACTAAAGTAATTGTTGTTGTGAATTATAAATGATATCGGAAAGTTAGTTTTAATGTTGTGTTTTATGGTCAAGTGTATAAATTTATTTATTTAAAATATTTATTAATTTATTTAATTTCATTTAAATGTTTGACATCAATAAAAACATTTAGATTGATATTTTTTTTTTGTTATAATGTTTGTAATTCATTTATTATCTAGTGCTTCATTTAAATAATTTTTTTATATGCCTTCTTTTTTTGTTTATTAAATAATTGCATAAAAATCTTTAATTTTAATTTTTTTTTAAATATTTTTAAATTTTCTTATGGTTTTTTTGCTGGTTTTGACAATTTTCTTTGCTGTAGTTTAAATAGGACACCTAGTGAAATATTATATGTTTTAAGTTTAAAAGTTTTTTAATTTCTTTATAAATTTTCTTGTCAACAACATTTATTAAAATAATTTAATACTGTCTTATATTTTCAATAATTTTTATATAAATATTAGTTCTTTCTTTTAATTTTCTTAAGTGCTGAACATATTTTTTTGTAGTTTCTGAAGGTGGTTTAAGTTTTCCTTTTAAACTGTTTGTCGTGTTACTTTTTTGTTTTGCATTTAATTAAAAGGGGATTGTCTTAAGGGATTTTTTTGTTTTTTTTTTTGTCTTTATTTTAGATTTCATTCTTTTATATAACATTTATTTTTTGTTCTTAAATCTAAAAACTTTTTTAAATTAAAATATTTTTCAAAATTATTCTTAAATATTCAAAATTCTCCTCAAAATTGTTGTTCATCTTGAGAAATTTTTGTTTTCTTAATGTTTAATTGAAATTACAGTTTCTTAATTTATTTTTTCATTTTCTTGCCTTTTAAATTTTATAGTACATTAATATTTTATATATCGAATAATATTTTTATATATTTTCTTCAAATTTTTATTATTAAGTAAAACATCTATAAACATTTATTTCAGGGGGAATTTCTTCTGCTTTAACATTTAGCTTTAATACAAATTTTTCTATTAAAAATTGAATTCTTTGCTAAAGGAATTTGTTGTGGGGGGGAATTTTTAAACACCTTTATATCGTAACATAAATAACATTTGAAAAAAATGCCTTCTTTTCTGAGATTTCTAGTAAAAAGTTTTTTTTTTAGGAAAATTGTTAAAATTGGTTCATTAGATTTTAAATATATTTTTTTGGTTTTTAACTTCTCTAAATTCCCTTTCTTCATACCATTTGCTTTAAATCTCATAATTACGAAATTTGTTGGCCACATCCGAATTTTCAGTGCCCCATTCTTGTTTACGACTGCCATAGTAGAGTGCAGCACCACCTTCAGAAGCACGACGATGGGCGGGATTGGGCGAGGCAGCCGAGAGGCCTCCACTGCCTCCAGCTCCTGCAGCTGCTGCTTCGGGCAACATACGATCCTTAGTTTTAGGGGTGGCCCAATGCATTGACTAAATAATTTTTGGGTTATAAAAAAAGTTATTTATTTATTTATTTATTACTTTATAGATAGTTTTTAAATAATTTACACTGTGCAACAGAAAATCATATTTAAAGAGACAAATGTTAATATAAATTATACAATTATAAAATTTAATAGAAAATTATAAAAATAAGAAATTTTTGAAAAATTTCCTATAAAACTAGGAAATTTTTGAAAATTTTCCTATAAAAATAACAAATTTTTGAAAATTTTCCTATAAAAATAACAAATTTTTGAAAAATTTCCTATAAAAATAGAAAATTTTTGAAAAATTTCCTATAAAAATAGGAAATTTTAGAAAAACTTCCTATAAAAATAGGAAATTTTTGAAAAATTTCCTATAAAAATAGGAAATTTTTGAAAAATTTCCTATAAAAATAGGAAATTTTTGAAAAAATTCCTATAAGAATAGGAAATTTTTGAAAAATGTCCTATAAAAATAGGAAATTTTTGAAAATTTTCCTATAAAAATAGGAAATTTTTGAAAAATTTCCTATGAAAATAGAAAATTTTTGAAAATTTTCCTATAAAAATAGGAAATGTTTGAAAAATTTCCTATAAAAGTAGAGAATTTTTAAAAAATTCCTATAAAAATAGCAAATTTTCGAAAAATTTCCTATAAAAATAGCAAATTTTTGAATAATTTCCCATAAATATAAAAAAGTTTTAAAACATTTTCTATAAAAATAGGAAATTTTTGAAAAATTTCCTATAAAAATAGGAAATTTTTGAAAAATTTCCTATAAAAATAGGAAATTTTTGAAAAATTTCCTATAAAAATAGGAAATTTTTGAAAAATTTCCTATAAAAATAGGAAATTTTTGAAAAATTTCCTATAAAAATAGGAAATTTTTGAAAAATTTCCTATAAAAATAGGAAATTTTTGAAAAATTTCCTATAAAAATAGGAAATTTTTGAAAAATTTCCTATAAAAATAGGAAATTTTTGAAAAATTTCCTATAAAAATAGGAAATTTTTGAAAAATTTCCTATAAAAATAGGAAATTTTTGAAAAATTTCCTATAAAAATAGGAAATTTTTGAAAAATTTCCTATAAAAATAGGAAATTTTTGAAAAATTTCCTATAAAAATAGGAAATTTTTGAAAAATTTCCTATAAAAATAGGAAATTTTTGAAAAATTTCCTATAAAAATAGGAAATTTTTGAAAAATTTCCTATAAAAATAGGAAATTTTTGAAAAATTTCCTATAAAAATAGGAAATTTTTGAAAAATTTCCTATAAAAATAGGAAATTTTTGAAAAATTTCCTATAAAAATAGGAAATTTTTGAAAAATTTCCTATAAAAATAGGAAATTTTTGAAAAATTTCCTATAAAAATAGGAAATTTTTGAAAAATTTCCTATAAAAATAGGAAATTTTTGAAAAATTTCCTATAAAAATAGAAAATTTTTGAAAAATTTCCTATAAAAATAGGAAATTTTTGAAAAATTTCCTATAAAAATAGGAAATTTTTGAAAAAATTCCTATAAAAATAGGAAATTTTTGAAAAAATTCCTATAAAAATAGGAAATTTTTGAAAAATTTCCTATAAAAATATGAAATTTTTAAAAAATTTCCTATAAAAATAGGAAATTTTTGAAAAATTTCCTATAAAAATAGGAAATTTTTGAAAAATTTCCTAGAAAAATAGGAAATTTTTGAAAAATTTCCTATAAAAATAGGAAATTTTTGAAAAATTTCCTATAAAAATAGGAAATTTTTGAAAAATTTCCTATAAAAATAGGAAATTTTTGAAAAATTTCCTATAAAAATAGGAAATTTTTGAAAAATTTCCTATAAAAATAGGAAATTTTTGAAAAATTTCCTATAAAAATAGGAAATTTTTGAAAAATTTCCTATAAAAATAGGAAATTTTTGAAAAATTTTCTATAAATATAGAAATTTTTGAAAAATTTCCTATAAAAATAGGAAATTTTTGAAAAATTTCCTATAAAAATAGGAAATTTTTGAAAAATTTTCTATAAAAATAGGAAATTTTTGAAAAATTTCCTATAAAAAAAGGAAATTTTTGAAAAATTTCCTATAAAAATAGGAAATTTTTGAAAAATTTCCTATAAAAATAGGAAATTTTTGAAAAATTTCCTATAAAAATAGGAAATTTTTGAAAAATTTCCTATAAAAATAGAAAATTTTTGAAAAATTTCCTATAAAAATAGGAAATTTTTGAAAAATTTCCTATAAAAATAGGAAATTTTTGAAAAATTTCCTATAAAAATAGGTAGTTTTTGAAAAATTTCTTATTTGTGTAGGAATTTCTTATTTGAGTAGGAACATAAATTAGAAATTTTTGAAAAATTTCCTAAAAAAATAGGAAATTTTTGAAAAATTTCCTATAAAAATATGAAATTTTTTGTAAAAATATGAAATTTTTAAAAAGTTTCCTATGAAAGTAAGAAATTTTTAAAAAATTTCCTATACAAATAAGAAATTTAAACAAAAATTCCTATAACAATAAGAAATTTTTGAAATATTTCCTATTAAAGTAAGAAATTTTTGAAAAATTTCCTATAAAAATAAGAAATTTTTGAAAAATTTCCTATAAAAATAAGAAATTTTTGAAAAATTTTCTATAACAACAAAGAATTGTTGAAAAATTTCTACCAAAATAAGAAATTTTTGAAATTTTTTTTAGAAAAATAATAAATTTTTTAAAAACTTCCTATAGAAATAAGAAATTTTTGAAAAAATTCCTATAAAAATAAGAAATTTTTGAAAAATTTCTTATAAAAACAAGAAATTTTTGATAAATTTCATAAAAAATAGGAAATTTTTAAAAATTTTGAAATTTTTGAAAAATTTCCTAGAAAAGTAAGAATTTTTTTAAAAATTTCCTATAAATTTTTTGTTTTTAAATTTGGTATCAAAATAAGAAATTTTTTAAAAAATTGCCATAAAATAAGAAATTTTTAAAAACTTTCCTATAAAAAATAAGAAAATTTTGAAAATGTTTCCCATAAAAATGAAAAGTTTTTACAAATGTTCTATAAAAAGACGACATTTTTGGAAAATTTTCTATAAAATAAAAAAAAAATTAAAAATTCCTATTTGCCTATTTTAAGATTTTTGTTTACTTCATTTTGCATTCGTCATCACAAATACAATTTATCGAATTTAAATTTGTTGCACAGTGTTATTGATAAAAATCTGAAAAAATAGTTGCATGCTCTTTTTTAGAGGTTTGCTAAAACATTTATATAAATTTTGTTGGATACTTATGGATCGAGAGGTAGAGGCTGGGATTTATCACATCAAAATCACTGATCAGTTTGGGAAAAAAAATACACTGTTATAAAAATTTAATTTTTTGTTTATAGATTCTTAAAATGTATTAAAAATTAAGACATAAATAAAACATGCTTAGATATTTGGAAAAATGAAAGGGTATTCACTGAATATTGTAGAATATAGTTGCATATATCGTTCAGTAAAACACTTATTTAATACAAATATAAGTTTTAAATCATAAAAAGTTTCTAAGCCTTACAGTAGATTAAACAAATACCCACAAGGCTATTTAGTATTTGATTTTCAATTAAAGTAGTTCAAACGAAACTAATTTACAAAAATGTCTTAATTAAGCCTTAAGGACATATCCAATACCTATTACTTGACTGTTGAACTTAATTAAATTTATCCCTGAAGTAAATACAATTAATTTTTAATTATTTCATATACTTTATATACTATTTAGCATTTCTGAAATAACTGCGAATTTACACTTTATAAATAAATTTTAAGTATTCAAAAGTGTCCTTCAAAGGAGCATTTTTCAATTTCCTATTAAAGATGTAATCAAAACCACTCAAATAAACAGCAGCAGCAATAGCTTCATTATTATTATAGCCATAATAATCCATGAAATATATATACATTTACACTACAGACATAAAACATATAAAAGGGAACTTTATCAGTTCTAGGGCCTATAAAAATGTTCTATTAAAATAAGAAATTTTTGAAAAATTTTCTATAAAAATAAGAAAATTTTGAAAAATTACCTATAAAAATAAGAAATTTTTGAAAAATTTTCTATAAAAATAAGAAATTTTTAAAAAATTTCATACAAAAACAGGAAATTTTTGAAAAATGTCCTATAAAAACAAGGAATTGAAAAATTTCTTATAAAAATAGGAAATTTTTTAATATTTCCTATAAAAACAGGAAATTTTTGAAAATTTTCCTGCAAAAATAAGAAGTTTTTGAAAAATTTCCTAAAAAATAAGAAATTTATAAAAATAGAAAATTTTTGAAAAAATTCCTATAAAAATAGGAAATTTTTGAAAAATTTTCTATAAAAAAAAAGGAAATTCTTGAAAAATTTCCTATAAAAATAATAAATTTTTGATAAAATTTCCTATAAAAATAAGAAATTTTTGAAAAATTTCCTATCAAATAAAAAATTTTTGAAAAATTTCCTATAAAAATAAGAAATTTTTGAAAAATTTCCTATAAAAATAAGAAATTTTTGAAAAATTTCCTATAAAAATAAGAAATTTTTGAAAAATTTCCTATAAAAATAAGAAATTTTTGAAAAATTTCCTATAAAAATAAGAAATTTTTGAAAAATTTCCTATAAAAATAAGAAATTTTTGAAAAATTTCCTATAAAAATAAGAAATTTTTGAAAAATTTACTATAAAAATAAGAATTTTTTTATAAATTTCCTATCAAAATAAGAATTTTTTTATAAATTTCCTATCAAAATAAGAAATTTTTGAAAAAATTACTATAAAAATAACAAATTTTTGAAAAATTTTCTATAAAACTAATCAAATTGTAAAAAATTTCCTATAAAAATAATGAATTTTTGAAAATTTTCCTATAAAAATAAGAAATTTTTGAAAAATTTCCTATAAAAATAAGACATTTTTGAAAAATTTCCTATAAAAATAAGACATTTTTGAAGAATTTCCTATAAAAATAAGAAATTTTTGAAAAATTTCCTATAAAAATAAGAATTTTTTGAAAAATTTCCTATAAAAATAAGAAATTTTTGAAAAATTTCCTATAAAAATAAGAATTTTTTGAAAAATTTCCTATAAAAATAAGAAATTTTTGAAAATTTCCTATAAAAATAGGAACTTTTTGAAAAATTTCCTATAAAAATAGGAAATTTTTAAAAAATTTCCAATGAAAATAAAATATAATTTGAAAAGCTTCCCTTAAAAATAAAAAAATTTTGAAAAATTTGCTATAAAAATAAGAAATTTTTAAATATTATTAAAGGAGCCTTTAGATAAAATGTCCCTTATACTCCTCCTTCTGATTTAATAAGTATTGGAATGTATGTACACAAATTTCAATACATTTACACTTGAGGTTTTTCTACCAGGATAATTTTGTTTACCTCAAAAGGTAATCTTAGTTTGTGTAAAGGTATGTTTGCAAGTATTAGTATATATACATATACCTACATACATATAAGTAGAATGTAAGTGAATGTAGTCTCTTATGTATTACAAATGTTTAAATAATAACAAACATAATATATGTATATTGAAATCCTTATAATACTGGCACATCCTTAAGGAGTAGATACTAACAACATCGACGTGTAAATGTCGTAAACATGTGAAACAGAGACCAACATACAAATACGTGTGTAATTGCAACTTTTTGGCTTGAAAGTGCTAAAACATAACATTTTACTGGATTAAATAGGTTTCTGACATTTTGTTATTTCCGTTTAGGAATAAAGTTAATATTGTTTAAGTATTAAAATTTAATAAAATGTTATTATGCTGAAAATACCCAAGATAAATGTACATTAAAGCATATTTTAAATTGAAAATTTTATTGAGGTTTATTTGGTTCCTTAGTGTCAAATATTAATGTACCTAAAATTTGTTTATTGGAATCCATGATGGGAATCGTTTAAAATTAATAGAATAGCGTTTTGAATCTCAAATACTTTTTGATTTAAAATTAACAGATATTAAAAAAAACCCTTTTGCATACCCATTCTTAAGCTTTTAATCATTTTCTTTTACAATTTCTAAATATTGAATCATTTAGAATTTTCGACACAAGGAAAGAAAACATAATAGCCCCAAAATGGGTGATATAGGGGATGTTGGATACCAATCAACGATTCTTATTGGTCTTAACTTGTTAAGCCCAGACTTATCTTGATCTATGTTTCATCTCAACTGAGGACATTGACCTCCTCGTGACATCACCTTGGAAACTACATTAGCATCTGTTAAAGTAGCGAGCGAATATGTGGCGCCATTTTTTGACCACCGCTTTTTCTTTTTTAGGATCAATAATAGTTGTTAAGCTAAAATTAATGTTCTAAAACAGACCTGTCCAAAAACACATACATTAATATTTGCATTTGTGGTAAACAGCTTTTAAAGCTCTTACGGTCAGAGTTGCCTGATTTACATTTTTTCATATAATCGAGCAAAAAATTGTAATCTGGCAGCACTGACTTTGCAATGAAAATTTGTGAGCGGGACAAACATAGTTACGTTTTGCTCATTCATAGTGTGTCGGTGTGAAAACTTAAAAGCTCTTTTGTAGAAGTTTGCACATTGTGCTGTAGAGCTGGGCGGCTCCGTTCTAAAACGCTTTAATCTTGATGTCGATTTAATTAAGATACAGAACCTTGGTTTTAGGAGAAAATAGCTTAATCTCTTAATGTGGTTTAGGAGGTATCAGTAAATCAAAAAGATCTGCAAAATTCAGTGTTCTCGTTTTTCTTTGGACAAAAGCTAAGTTTGCTCGGTGCTCCTATCATAACCATGTGAAAGGCGAAAGTCTTCAATCTTTAGATTGAGCGAAATTCGTCGAAATTTACCGATCTTAGAATAAAGTTCAACATTTTCTGTAAAAATTTACATAAATTATTACGAATTTTTTAAGCAAAAAGTGTTGCAGTCGTTTAGGCGTAACTTTTTTTATCAAAATAAATTTAAGTGTAAGTCCCGAGGAGTACACGAATTTCAACCAAAACTAGTAGAGCTCTTTTTGGGTCAATAGATGTGTGACGAATTCGATCAATTCTGTTGAGAATTGCGGCTATATTGAAAAGAAAAATAAGTGAAAAATGAGAGTCCAAAGCAGGTATGGATTTCAACCAAAATAGCTTGAGCTATTTACTGGATAAACTTATAGATGTGTGCTAAACTTGCTCAAATTCTGTTGAGAATTCCGGCTTTTACATTAAGAAGAATAAAAAGTGAGAAATAGGGGTCCAAGGCAGGTACCAGAAAGAGTCAAGGGATCAAATTCTGATGAGAATTGCGGCTTATACATTGAAAAGTATTGTTGAAAAATGAGGGTCCAAGGCAGAGACCCAAGGAGTCAATTGATTTTAACCAAAATGAGTACACCTCTTTTTGATCAACTAACTTCAAACTTGTTCAAATTCTGTTGAGAATTCCGGCTTTTACATTAAGAAAAATAAAAAGTGAGAAATGGGGGTCCAAGGCAGGTACCAGAAAGAGTCAAGGGATCAAATTCTGATGAGAATTGCGGCTTATACATTGAAAAGTATTGTTGAAAAATGAGGGTCCAAGGCAGAGACCCAAGGAGTCAATTGATTTTAACCAAAATGAGTACACCTCTTTTTGATCAACTTATAGACGTGTGCAGAATTTCATCAAATTCTGTTAAGAATTGCGAATGCGGGCGGTGCGTAAGTGTTAGTTCTCCTTTATTTTAATTAAAATTAAAGTTGAAGCAAAGGCTCTATAATGCAAAGATGTTGCACTTCCATACAATGAAAGGAATCTAGGGCACACACACGTGCATATGAAATATATGTTTTTTGTACGTTTGTGTATTTTTTATTGTTCTTTATCCACTTTAATTTTACTTTTGGCAGGTCTTTAGGTATACTCTCTTTTTTATGGGACTTATCGAAAAGACCATTGAGTAAGTTCGGGTTGTTTCGTTAAAGCACAGGACTAAATATCGAATCTAGAGAATATAAATTTCGAACAACAGGTTAGTTAATCTTACAGCTTCATACAATTATACAGAAAAACACTGAAACTTGTTTCAATGGAATTTCACAAAGCTAGAGTTTAGAGGTTTTAGACATGATCAAAGACTCTATTATATAAAGATTTTGATTTGTCATATGGTCATTTTGAAAAGTCCCATAAAAATAGCAGAAAATAGTATATCGCTTTTAATCTAATTCGGAAACAACTTATGGAGACGATTATCCAATAAAAGAAAGCTAAGGCAGACACACGTAATCTATGTTTTTTTGTGGGTTTATTTGTTTTTCATTATTCTTTATCCACTTTATTTCTCATTTGACAGAAAAAAGGTGTATGGGGTGCAATATCTTTATATTATATTTGTGGCTTGGTGCTAAAAGGGCCAATGTCATAAAAACTAGTTTTGAGAAAATTAGAAATGAAATTTTTATAATATTTTGTTTTCCTTACCACTCAGCTAATTTCCAAGTTTCGCTCATAAAATTTGGATTAGACATTTATTATGATCCTATAGATCAATTCTTTGAAAACGATCGAACTTAAAAAAAAAATATGACATAGCACTAATTAATTTTTACATTTTATATTTTTTTCTGTGACATTGGCCCTTTTACAAGGAAATATTGAAAAAAAACCACATTATTTAGCAACTGTTTGTTATATTACTACAAATATTAATAAATTTAGAGGATATATGTATATATCTCATAACTTATAACATATATATCTAATAAGATATGGTATTAAAAGCTGATATTTTAGCACCCAGCCACAGATATTGTCTTTGGGACTTGATCGTAAAATTTGAGATAATTTGTGTTGAAACTAGGTTATATTCTCCGGCAGAGATATTTGTAGCTGAAAATGGTGAGGTGGCTATATACGTCGATAGCCAGGCTGCGCTCAAGGCGCTGCGCGGACATAGTATCACCTCCAAACTAGTTAAAAAATGTAGGATAGCTCTTTTTGACCTATCATTCAGCTATAGGATTAGATTGTGCTGTGTTTCGGGTTATTGCAAAGTCAACGATGTCAACGGGCAACGAAGTTGCGGAGGAAGTCGCTAGACAAGGCTCGAGTCAAGACTTGAGTCAAAGAGTGACAGATATTGTTCTACCTATCTGTCACTTTTATCTGCGCATTAATTCTTGGATCAGCAAGGAAACCACAAAGACATGGGGAAACATGGTTTCGTGTAGGACATTAAGAGCTCTATGGCCTAATATATGGACATTATATATATATATATATATATATATACATATATATATATATATATATATATATATATATATATATGTGTATATATATATATATATATATATATATATATATATATGTATATATAAAATTCCCCGACAACATTCCAATTGGAACAAGGGTTACTTCTCTCAGACAATGAGCAGCATCCGATTCTTTATTTTTAGACTCGTTTAAATTTAAACTCCGGCTCCGAACGGCAAATTCATTAGTTAGAGGAGTTTTACATAGCCTAATACACAATAACCAGTGGCTAGCTGAGTTATGAGGTGAACCACCGCTTTTTTTTGAAAATTTATTTTTCCAAGTGGGTCTGACCGTGGATTGAACTGGGGACCTCTTGTATGCTAGGCGGATGACTAAGTCCCAGTTTACATTGTACAACTTTTGTCGTTGCAATTCTTAGTTTGTGGGAAAATAAGGGGAGTAAAAATACTAGGGGAAGAGAGAAACTAAAAGTAGTACACATATGCATGTACTCTTGCAATTCGTTTATTCCCCAATTCGTAATTTTGATCGTGAAGTTAGCTGCAAGTATATCTTGACACTTGTTTTATTTTCTTATTCATGAGTGCTTACGTTCAAGTGGCTTTATTTTCAATTGAATTAAATATAAAATTAAAAATATTTGTAAATTGTAAAACAAGCTCACTTATTAAATAATTGGTATTTATCAATATCCATTTCGAAAAACAATTTCTTTTACACGAAAAATACTTGTTTGAGCACAAATGTATTGTTTTTTTTACCACACGAATATACTTAAAAAAGAAAATGTCAAAAATTATGTACCTATGCAGACGTCAATAAAAAATATCGGCGACAAAAGTCGTACAATTTAAACGCAAATGCAATTTTAAAGAAAGAACGACAAAAATCGCAGCGATAAAGATTGTACAATCTAAACTGGGACTAACCTATTATACCACGACGGTTCAAACCGGAAATTCTTCTTCTTCTGTTATCCTTGACTCCCAGTGGAGCATAGGGCCTCAACCATCCTTTTATATCGGACTCTATTGCGTCCATGAATAGTTTGCTGCTTGTAACTCCGCATCAATTGATCTTCTCCACGTTCTAGCAGGTGCACCAACACGACGGCCGCATCCTTGTGGATTCCAACGAAGCGCTTGTCGAGCAATGTTGGTATTTGGCCTTCGAAGTGTGTGGCCTATCCATCGCCATTTCCGTTGACATACCTCTGTGGAAGCAGGGATTTGGTTTGTTGCATTAAGTAGATCTTCATTTCTTATGCGATTCGGCCACCATATATTAAGAATTTGTCTTAAGCATTTGTTTGTAAAGGTTTGCAGTCGTTAATCGATGGCAGTTGTGCGTTTCCATGTTTCGCAGCCGTAATACAGGATGGACTTGACATTCGAGTTATATATTCGTAACTTAGTTATTGTTGATATTTGCCGAGATTTCCATATAGTTCGGAGAATGCCGAATGCAGATTTTGCCTTATTAATACGCGATTTAATATCCTCGTCTGCATCACCTTTTGTAGTTACTAAACTTCCCAGGTAATTGAAGGTATCTACACGCCCAATAACCTCGTTATTCACATTGATGTGTGTCAACGGGTTTGCGCCATAGCCTACAGGCATAATCTTTGTCTTGGAAATATTAATTTCAAGACCAGCTATACGAGATTCAGCAGTAATAGCGTTAGTATTCTCTTGAAGGTGGCCAGAGCTTTGGCTTAGAAGACATACGTCATCGGCATATTCCAAGTCCTCAAGTTGTTTAAAGGGTGTCCATTGGATACCGTGTCTATCATTTAGAGCCGTACGCATTATGTTGTCGATGACGAGGATAAAAAGTATAGGTGATAATATGCATCCTTGTCTTACTCCAGTAGTAACATCGAACGGATCTGATAGTTTACCCTTGTGTAGGACTCGACTTTTAAAATCAACGTACATTGCCCGGATTAAGTTGAGAATTTTCGTCGGCATGTTACGATTTTCTAAAATTCTCCACCTCTGCAGATTATGTATAGATGAGAATTTGTCCGAATCGATAGAACACATTCTCTGTCAGAGGCCCAGACATCTAGGTAGCAGATTCTTTGCTGAACTCCAGGATCTGCAACAGTGCAATTTGCCTGATATTGTAGGGTTCACCACTGGTCTCATATGGCTTAGATAGGGCACATTTCTCCTCCCTATATACTCTTCTTTGCTCTTCCTCTATCTTTAATCTCCTCTTTTCTTTTCCCACTAGGGTCTCCGAGTAAAGGTGTCGCTTGATACTACCTTTATAACCTTACCTAACCTAGGTTCTATTCTTCCATAATTAAACAAAAATCAGAGATTTAAGGACCAAAGTTGATCCATTTTCATCTAAATTAAGCATTTTGCAGCAAAAATTTCAATATTGTTAAAATTGTTATTTTCGCTTATTTTAATAATTTTAATGTACTTGAATTTCCTTTGAATTAAAAATTTTCTAAGTACATTTTACAACTTGCAAACATTTTCACATAAAAATACTTTCTTTACCTTTTTTCCCACTCAGTTTATTAAGTCTTTTTTCCAAGACCTTAACGATAAAAAGGTACATAATATAAATATATACAATTTCAATTTAAAGAAATTGAGTCAAATAAGAAGAAAAAAAAATAATGTCACTGGTATGTTAATACACTACCGTAGAATATACGAGTATATTCGAGAATAATATCAAGTACAAGAAGGAATGTGTTTTTAATGGTTTTGATATAAAAATTATCGTTTAAATGATGTTGAACTTAAACATAAGAAAACCAGGTTGTAAAGCTTAGAGACACTTAGTTTAGAGTGGAAATGAAAATGGGGGCTTTAAAGAATAAACTTAAGGAAAAATGTCAAGAAAGTTACAGTTGTCAAGGTTGTAAATGGAGGGATTTACGAAAAAAACAGACTTGAATGTGATACAAACACGCACATTTAGAAAATTTTGAGATATATTAACAAGAAGGGAGACAAGAAGAAAAATATGAAAAAGCTTAAAGATTTCGGAAAATAAGTTAAAAAAAAACACCATTTCCAAATATGTAAAAAAAATTTTGTGGCTTTGTGTAGTTTGATTTAAATTTCGATTTTCTTTTTTTTTGGAAATGGTGTTTACATGCTAAAAAAGTGTATTTCTTCGAGCATCTTTTTTCACAGAGTTTTAAAGTGTTTTTCTTTTGTTTTACAGAAATAGAAAAAAACACGAAACATATTTCCTCATCTAGACATGGATAAAAAAGGTAAGAAAAAGTACAATTATAAAAAGGAAAAATTCAGTTTTTTTTTTAACTTCTAAATTGGTTTTGGAGGAGTGATGAATTCTTGTTTCGTTTGAAAAATGTTTACTATTCCCATACCTCATTATCCACTTTCTCCGCTATAGTGTATCTTCTCACCTGACCAACGTGTTCTTTCATACCCAACCAGTTCTTGTAACTCATGGCAATACCACTATTACGCCATTTATCATAATTTGCCCTCTTCTCCGGATCACACAAAGTCTCCTTGGCCTCCTAGAAATATACGAAAAAAAATATAACAAATTAATTTTATTGTTTTACTCTTAAAAAGAAAATAATGCCTAATTAAACTGTTTAACATACATATTTCATACAAAATTTGATTTTTAGTGAATTTTATTTCCATTTTTTTATATCAAATGTTTTTTTTTTTTTTTGTTTTTCTTTAAAACAAAACAAAAACAAAACCTAAAAAAGTGATTGCAAAGTTTTTTAATAAATTTAATGTTAATCATCACTTTTTGTTATAGTCTGTGTTTTTTTTTTAAGGCAAAGGCAGAAAAGTATACTTTGAAAAGTATGTGAATATTCAATCAACTTTTAAAGCATACTTTAGGGGTTGTGGAAAAAGTTTGAATTTGTTTTTAAATGCCCTGTGGGGAATTTAGTCATTTTGTGGGGAGAGCACTTAATTATCTTGTTAATTTGGTTGATAATGATTGGGATTTATATGTTAATGTTTGTGTTAAAATTTTAAACAAACAGTTTTAGTCTTATTTTTGTTCCTATAAGAATTAATTTTCAGAATTATAAATAAAAGTATTCAAGAAAATCAGTAATTATGGCTTGGTTTTAAGTATTGTTAAAGGTACATAGTTTAAGACGAATAAGCAAAAAAATCAAATACGCTACACCTCCTTATATCATATATGTAAAAAGTAATATTTAATTTAATTTGAATGTTTTCAAGTTCATACAAATGTTTACAATAATAGTGTAGTTTATATGAAAAGCCTTGCTCGGAGCTTTATGATAAGCATTTCGAGGCAAATTTTAAAGTTTTCATATTTTTAATTTCATAACGTACTAAAATAAATTAAGAGGAAAGACATTACAAAAATATCCAAATTATTTTGAATCATTTTGTCCGACCAACACATGGTCAAACGCATAGTTTACAGTTCAGTTCATTTTGAATAATTTTAAAAATTGGTCATACCAATTTAGAAACCTCCGTCGACTCATAACAATCAAGAAACCTTTATCTGCTCATTTGTAACAATTTTGCTAAAGATCATAGCCTGATCAAATGCACAACTAACGATTTAATTCACTTTCAGTAAATTTCGGTGGCGCCACCTGTCGGAAATTGTTCATACTAACAAAAAAATCTTCACCGGCTCATTGGCAACAACTTTGCTAAAGATCATGGCATGATAAAATGCACAGTTTACGATTTAGTGCATCTTGAGTCATTTTCAGTGGTGTCATCTGGCGGCAATTAGTCTTACAAGCTCAACAACCTTTGTCGGCTCATGCGCAACAACTTCGCTAAAGAGCATAACATGATCAAATGCATAGTTTACTTTTCTATAAAGAACATACATATGTACAAACCTTAATTTGTTTAAAAGTTTTAACATTACTAATTTTTTGCCTTTTTTATCCCCTAATTTCAAAAAAAGTTTCATATGCATATTCAGTACTTCTATTCATTCATATTCATATTACTTCATGCGTTGTTAAGTTATCATTTTATCCCTTTTTACCCATTTTGGTAACCGAAATCAAAAAAATTCCAAATACGTGTTCATTATTTTTTAACATCTATTGATTGCAGTACCAAGTTTCTTTCTATATTCTTTGATTTAAAAGATAAGAGTGGGTTAAAAAAAGTACCAAAAACTCTAATTTTAGCCGTTTTTACCCCCACGTGTCCGCTTATTTTTATAGTTGTTCAAAATGGAATTTAAATTTTATTTCTATACCTATTGCTTTATTACATTTTAAATTTGTTTCCCCTTTTTACAATGTTTTCCCCCTTTGCGGCAAAATTTCCAAAAGCCACTTCTCATTCGAAAAAGGTACCCACTGTCCAAATTTTATCAAAATCGTTAGAGCCGTTTTCGATTATTGCTCGTTTAAAGATATAAGATACGATACACTATTATCATTAATAGCGTGTAAATATTATTAGCAGAAACAAAAGTTTGGACCGAATTTTTCATAAAATCCTTATATTCTTAAATTAGGAATTGGACCAAATGCGAATTATATTAAAGATTATGAGATTTACATTAAACTAGGCTTCAAGAAATAGTAAGGGCATCAAATAAAAGTTTCTAAAAGTTTTATTTAAGGGTATTAGACTTTAATATTGTTCCATCATTAATTTGTGGTAGAAACATTTTTTTGTCGTAGTCAATGTAGAGCGTTCTAATAAGAAGTTTCATTGTTTTACTTATTAGAACCAGCACTCAGATGATGACAACTACTACATGCTATACATTGAGTTAAAACTACAAAAATTGGTTGCAGGAAGGAAGATAGATGGAGTAGAATTTGTAGACATTAGATTTGGATTTTCTTATAATGCAACTGGCTAGAAAAACGTCAGCAGGAAGTGAGTTTCACATACGTACAGTGCGGCTAAAGTACGGAATTTTTCTAGTGCTTTGTTCGGTCCACCGACCATAAATGAATATGATCTAATGGATTGACACGTTTTTGTAAGAATCATCGGGTTTCGGGAACGAGGTCCCTGATATCGTTGGAACTCATTTCAAAGTAGTACCGATAGAACAGTCTAAAACAATCCACATTTCGGCTGTGGTTCAGTGAGTCAATAGAGTTGTTACAGATGAGCACTTTCTTACTCGCCTACAACCGGCCGCGAAGCTCCAAAATAGACTTTGAATAGAAAATATTTATAGCATTTTTAATGGATCAATATTTATGTATATTTATACCCTTTACCACATTAGGTGGAAAGGGTATTATGTATTTGTGGTGATATATGCGACGCATGAAAATATAGGTCTACGATTCACCTTTAAGTGTATCAATAGACTAAGAATAACTTCCTGTGTCGATTAAACAATGTCAGTCTGTCCGTCCGCCCGTTCGTCTAGATTGCTAGCTCCCTATATAAAGCTTGCAATCAAAGTACAGATCGCAATTCTAGAGATAATTTGACCAAATCTGTCGCAAACATTACATTTGGTAGTAGGGCCATTGAAATTATATGAAATTGTTTCATTATTTCAGGTACCTCCCATAGGTCTCACTTCCCGGAATTGAGTTTTTGTCCAACATTTTTAATAGATTTGTATTACAATTTTAAACAAATACTTCTTACATAAACAAAAATCACTGTACCGAATTTAGTTGAAATCGGTCTATATTTGAACATAGCTCCCATACAAACCCATTTGCCAAAATCCACTTAAATATGAAAAAATCACAAAAACGCTAGTAAATCTGAAGATGACAGTTTTATTGTATTAATAGCCACTACTTGTTCCCTTCTTTCTGGTAGCATATGAATTCCGCGCGGAAAGAACTTCTCTGGTTTTGAGGTATGAATCAAGCCAATTTCTGATACCTATTATAAAGTGAAGCCCATTCCAGTAGGGACTGTCTGCATCTATCGAAATCAGCGAAGTCAGCAGGGAAAAGGAAGGTCCTAAATAACCTTATATATCCGACTTCGGCGTTGATTTCGCTGGTTTTTACATATTGACTTTTTTCAACAAATGTGGACCAACAACTCTACAAGTTGTTATTTTTTTAAGAATTTCGAAATCTAAGTGTTTTTATTTGATTACTGACTATGGGACTGATATGGGACTTTAAGAAACTTTTATTTTCTTTAGGTTTATAATCTATTTTTTGATTTTCTGTGTGGAAAGTATGGTCAAATAAACTTACTTATTTAAGTTGCCATAAGTCTACTTTTACATTAGTCAGATTTGGCTTATCAAATCTTGAATTTATATGAGAAAAAACTGACAGAATTAAAATTGAGCAAACCTGGCAGTACTATCAAGTTTACGAAAATTTTAAAAATTTGTTAGAAATATAAGGAAAATAAAATTAAAACTGATAAAGAAAATGTTCGTGTGTGAACGTGATTGCAGGTTCAAAAGAAATTTAAAGAAAAACTGATCAAGTAAACCTGATTCGTGTGAAACGGGACTAAGCAATTTGTGGCCGTAGATATAAAAAACCCTATTCCTTGAGGGAAGGTACCCGAAATAATGATTTGATTTGGTTCAAAAAGTAGTGGGATCATTCTTGTGCTAAAAAATGTCTGTACGTTGATAACGAACCTACATGGACTGCCAGCCAGCCATGAAGAAATTCAGAGTCGATAGTGTAATAAAAGGTGGAAATATTAAAAGGAAAGGGTACAAATATCCAACAGAAAAGTAACTGCTAAGGTTTATCAAATAATGTTAATTAATATTAGTACTTCTTAACCCTTCTACTTTCCTTGGATTTGTGCCCTTTATATTACCCTTTGGGTCAATATGACCCAACAATGAAATATTAACAAAATTTCATATTTAACATTAGGATTTTTGTTTAATTTAGGACCAGCACTCAGGGGATGACCCCTACTTATGCAATGCATTATGTTGGCAGTAGGAAAATAGAATATGGGAGGGAGGATAGTTGGAGTAGTGTTTATACCTATATTCCAACTGGCAGGGAAAACTTCTGCGGGGAGTGAATTCCACATACGAACTACATATATTGCTGAAGAACGAATTTAATGTAGCGTGTTTGTACGGTCTACCGTCCAATCGATCACAAAGGAATGAGCTCTAAAAGAATGACGTGTATTGCGCAAAAAAGTCCAAGTTTCGAGAACGAATTCTCTGATTTCGCTAGAGAATATTCCAAAGTATTAACAATAGGACAGTGTGACACAACTCAAATTGCGATGGTGCTCCTGTAAATCAATAGAGTTGGATACCCCACTGTCTCTTTGAGCACTTTCGCCATTTCTTGCACACGGTCGAGAAGCTCCAAAATAGACTATGAAGCTCCAGTCCATACATGAGGTGGTGTAAATAGTAAGGAGATGAGATGAAGTGAAGTACCTCTTGCACCGTTTTAGAAAACCGAGGCACTTGAATGCTTCTTTCGGCACTTGAAAAATGTATTTTGTCGTACGGACATCACTTGCCCAGAACATCAAGAGCATCTGATTCCTCAATATGTACACCACCCATTAATACAGATGAAGAACGTTCCAACGGCAGTCGGTTCTTCGTAATGGAACGACTCGGAATTCTTAGGATGCCGACCAAGGACTGTCACTTCTACGATATTACCAATAATATCGCAGTTAGAACAACAAAAACAACAGATGAAGAAACATTCTTTGCCGCGCGTTTATCCGTAAGCATACAACATCCATTCGCATGACCCCATTCTGAAATTGATTCTAAATATCGGTTTAATGATTAATTAATGTTTTGTCTCATAGCGCCAACCTCAAGAAGGCTTGGCCTATGATTAAATGAATATGAATGGCAAATATTACTATCATCTGCAAAAGAGTATATAGGATTGGAAATTTGATGTAGAAGGTCATTTATAAAGATAAGAAATAGACTTGGAGAAAGAACAGAGCTTGCGGTATCCCTGAATAAATCTTGAACTCGTTTGAAGAGATCCCATCTATAACAACTCGTATAGAGCGATCTCCGAGGAAGTTGAGAAGTTATTACCAACGCCAAAGGCAATAAGTTTTGATAGAAGTTCTTCATGTCAAACTATATCAAATGCCTTGGAAATATTCTTCGCAAAATATGCCCATTTGTTAGCTCATTGATCTGCAAGTTCTACTAGATAAAGCCTGCTTCTGAAGTTTTTATTAAAATTCAAGCCAGGATTCATTTAAGTCCATAAGATCTATACGCTGATACATCTATCAAGTTTGAAAATAATTCAACTGGCCATCGTTTAGTCTCGCGCTTACATATGTAATTAGGAACAAGTTCGTCAAGTTTGGATGTAATGATGTAGTATTTTAGTTGTTTTTTTTTTTATTCATGATCTCTTACGCCGGCTGAAAGATGAAGAGATCTTAAGAGGAAAACTTATTTATTTTTGTTTGGAACATATGATGCTATAGTTGTATAATTTGAAAACAAAAAAATGCGAAAATAGCGTTACGTAATATGTGAACAGGCCATGAATGAAATAATATTCAATGAAAGCGATTTTATTGATTATTTCACTGAACAAATTATTGATAGATGATTCTGAATGAAGGTGAACTCGATTCAATTATGTTTAATAGGGAAAAAAATTATAAAATGGAATTAAGCTTGAAATATCGCTTGTTGGGTCATATTGACCCAAAGGGTACTAAATGTGTGTAAATCGTGTTTTGAAAAGTAGAGGGGGAAGGATAAATTTTAATATTATTACTTTATTTTATGAACATAATTTTCGTCCCTGTAATGGATAAATTAAAGTTTCACATTCATATCTAATTATTTAATGAAATAATTTTGCGTTTGAAAAACAAAATTGGGTCAAATTGACCCAAGGAGTGTATAAGGGTTAATCTCAGTATCATTTCAAATAACATGACATTTAACCAACAATTTTCTTTATAAAATCCTTAACTTAGATGAATAAACTCAATCATAGTGAACTGATATGTATAAGTACAGGTCGAAGAAAAAACACAAAACGTTTAATCTTTTAACTACTATCAATTTGGGAAACTTTTATTTACTTAACTGTTGAAATTCTTTAATAAACATGTCATTTATATGAAGACATTTGTGATAAATGTGTTTGTTGAAAACTTGAGTTTAACAAGTAGGTTTTGATTGCTTCCAAATTGCAATAAATCGATTTGGATAAGGAGGTAATAGAGGGGTATGAGTTTAAAAAAAAATATGTAAATAATTATTAAACGTACTAAATTTTTTTGCAAGTTTTGTAAAAAAAAAAATATTTTTGAAAAAACGTGAATGTCAAAATATTTCAAAATCTTTCTTTCGGAGTGTACATAACTCGGTATTTTATTTTTATTATTCTCCTGTATAAAAAATTCTTGAATATACAACATTCTACCTAAAAAACTCTTTACAAATAAATGATTCATGAAATTAAGCACAAAAAGCTAAATATAGCACACACACTTTTCTAATATAATGGTAACGTCTAAATTTTCCAATTGGGTCTTTTTTTTTGTTCATATGATTTTTATTTTATGTTCGTTTGTTACTTGCGATTATTTTTACTAAGCAAATCAATTTCTTTCCTTCTTTTCAATTTTTTCTTATTAATTTTCAATGAATATTTAGGTCATTAAAGATATATAAGAGATAAATATAGTATTAGGGAAAAATTTGAGAAAAAAAAAAAAAAACAAAAGAAATTTTAATACACAAGGATATAAAAATCACTGACATTGGCAAAACAATGAAAAGGAAATGTGGTGGTATTTGGAAAATATTTACACAAGAAAAAAAATAGCACTTGTTTAATTCCCATTATTTGGTTGATATTGAAAAAAAAAAAGAATTTAAAGATTTTCTTTTGTCACATAGAAATTGATATATGACATTTAAATCAAACTTTTTCACACTTTTGTACATTTATAGCACATATACGTTGCACAGTGGGGTATTTAACTAGCAATTAGTAAAATTTTTACAATTTTGAAGACAATTTGGATAATTTTGGAAGACAAGATAATATTTATTATATTTATTATATATTTATTATATATACATTAGAGCGACTCACCAAAAAAAAAAAATGCTCGATGTACCCTCCTAAAAATTAAATTTGGACTTTTCTAAGATAACATGGCGATTTCGTCCATTTTCAATACACAACTTTCTCAAGATATCGAAAATACTTTTGTAAAATTTTATTCCTCTAGCTCTTTTCGTAAAGGCATTGTGCTTTTATTTGACGGACAGACGGACATAAACCCCCTTTTCTTCTTGTATTTTTGAGTTTCCGTAAGTTCTTTATATGGGAGCTATGGTCACTGGCTGGCATTGACATAAGATTTCCTTGTGCTAAATTTAGTGGCCAAGGCTATTACAGTTTATCATTTATTGCCATTTATATGAAATTTAGGCTGTTTCCGTAAGTTTTTTGTATGGGAGCTATGGTTAAATGTGAACCGATTTCCATGAAATTTTAGATAATGCCTAATACTTATGTAAAACTTATTTATATCATCATAGCTGTTATATTTTGTCATTTATTATCAAATATGCTATTAGCCTAGACGAGGTTGTACGGGAGCCCGGGTCAAATGTGAACCGATTTTGCCAGATTTCAATTACAAAATTTTCTAAGAAATGAAGAAAATAAATGCCAAATTCTCTGACCTATATCTTTTCGTTAAGGTTTTAACGTCTGTTGCCAACAATAGACAGACATGCTGACAGACGGACGGACATCGCTCAATCGTCTTAGAATTTCATAAGGATTCAGAATGTACTTTAATTTTGGTTTTGAGCTAATTTTAAGAAAATTACAAACGGAATGACAATCTCAATAACCCCCCATTCTTTTTGATGGTGGGTATAAAAATGGAAAAACATTTTTTTGATATAACCAAAAATGTTGGACAATCTTTCCTCAACGCGTTTCTATAGTTTGTTAGGCCATCATCATCAGTTGGAGTATCCCTTATTCCAGACAGATTAAAAACCACTTATTTTATCTTATATGTGAGACAAAATAAATACGAATTATAGTGTCTATGCAAAATATCAAAGTAAGCGAAGATTATCGTCTAAACAAAACAACATTTTTCAGTTATACATTTTTTTTTACTTTGCATAGTTTTGTTGGTGTTTTTTTTGCAACTGTGCTCAAAAGAGCTATAAATGGGATTCAAAAAAGAATAAAATAAATCGAAGTTATATCAAAACCTGACTATTTTTTAGAATTTTTGCTTAGTTAAGCGTTAAAAACCATACCCTGGTACATTTTTAGTACTTTTTCTTAAAATCTTAGGATCCAAATCAAGTAGGGACAATATTAATAAAGTACTCTTCGGTCAAGACAAAAATAACGACCACTCAAATCGAATTACCACATAAATTTGTGTTTGGTACTTTTTGGCAGTTGACCTTTTCAGACATTTTTTTTGTTTCTTTGGTACTTTTGTGTTTGGTTAATATTCGAGTATTTGTTAATAAAATATTAAAATAGAATTACTAATTAATTTCTTTATAATGTCAAAAATATCAAAAAAGGTCTTAGGGTTTCTTTTTTAAAATTGGTACTTTTGCAATGTTTGTTGTGGGTAGACCCTGGTAGTTTTTAATATTTTATGAAAACTCATGATGCTAACACATTCTTACAGAAATATATTATGTAGGTTTTTTTCTTTTAACATTGCACAATGGGGCAGAAAAACAACTTTTTGAAATAAAACTAAAACAAAGTTGCAAATTCCTTCCTATTTATTTTTGTATAAATATATTTCTAGTTTTTTTTTGTTTTTTTTAATTTAGAACAAGCACTCAGGGGATGACCCCTACTTATGCCACGCATCCACACATCGCATCAATCAATGGATTTATTGAGAGAACACTTCGTCGATCAGACAATTACACGTTTTGAGTTGGTCGATTGTCCACCGAGATCGTGTGATATCACAGCCTTAGTATTTTTCCCGTGGAGATCTCGTGATATCACACCGTTAGACTTTTTCCTGTGGGGATAGGTCTAAAGTTTATGCGGAGAAACCCGCTTCAATTCAGGCCTTGGAGCAAACTATCAAGCATTTTGAGTTGATCGATTGGCCACCGAGATCGTGTGATATCACACCCTTAGTCTTTTTCCCGTGGAGATCGTGTGATATCACACCGTTAGACTTTTTCCTGTGGGGATAGGTCTAAAGTTTATGCGGAGAAACCCGCTTCAATTCAGGTCTTGGAGCAAACCATCAAGCATATCATTCGCCAGTTACCAGTCGAAATGCCCGAACTAGCCAACAAAAATTAGACTGAATGGTTCTATCATCTGAGACGTAGCCTCAGACATAATCTTCAAAAGATAAATGCACATGATAATAAACGTTCCTCATTAAATTTGAATTTTCTGTGTTTTTTCCTCTAAAAAAGTAGGGAACCTCGAAATGAATCAAGCGTTAGTATCTGATATATCATCTATAAAGGCTAATGTGATAACAAAACATGTAAAAAAGGTATAGTCATTCTAGCCTACTGCTACTAAGGTCAAGTGTGGACCAACAATTTATAAGTTTTCCTTAATTCCTGGAGACATACATATGCGTGCTATTTTTTTTTTTTTAAATTTCGAGATTTAAGTAGATTTATGTAGGGACCGAATTTGAATATTTTATTAAAAAAAAACAAGAATATTTTATTAAAAAAAGCAAACTCAATATCGGAGAATAAAACCAAGTATACCATTTTGATGGTTTTGGTCCAAGTTTTCATCAAATGCAATGCAATTTTTCAATTTTTTTACTTTTATTTTTTTCGAGCAAAAATAAAAGTTATTTTTTAACTTATTTTTAACTCAAATTTTATGATTAGCAATATCTCAAAAACGTCTTTTTGCGAAAAAGAACTTTTCTGATGTGGAAAATAGATCTCTGATTACGGCTACCATAAGCAATTTTTATGCCGGATATTTTAAAAATACACTTAAATTTGTGGCTTGTGGCAACAACAACAACTATATGCCGCGAAGGCATACCTATGGGGGTATATTTCGGGTATCCGATTTCGTCAAAAATGTATAGCGATCGTACTTGGAGCAAAAACCTGTGCTTAATTTTATCAAATTATCTTAAAAGTTAAAGATATCCGGCAAGCCAGCCTAACGGACATCGTTAAATCAACTCAGGGACTGATTCTAAGTCGATCATTATAGCAAAATGTGGGTCTCAAACCAATATTTCTATGCATTGCAAACATCAGCACAAATCATGGGTATATTCCCAGTCAGCATTTTTGTTACTTTCTGATCATATTTAACTCTTTTTCGACTGCCGCGGACGATTAAAACAATCGAATATGCTATCATTTTCGATTCGAAAAAGACTGTGCCTTTGGGAGAAAATGATACCCTAGCCGCGATTCCCTTGAAAAAATCTTTTATGAGCAGCTTTATGAATCTTTTACGAGCCATTTTCGAGTCATTTTTGACTCAATTTTGATTATTTTTTCAGTTGATTTAAAAAAAAGTAACATTGCCTTTACAATTGTATGTATATGTAGAGTGTGTTTGTACGAATTGAGTTACCTTAGAGAGAAAGAGATTAGAGAGATGAAGTATGGTGTAAAGTCTATTTTTAGAACACTGAAGAAGTTGCGTTATTTTATTTTTTTTTTTCGACGGCCGCGAACTGGGATCGAACTCAGGCTAAAAATGATATCTTATGTTTAGTAGTCGGCGTGCTAACCCACTTAGCTACAGCACCCATTATCTATGCGCGTTAAAAAATATTACAAAACCAATACCATAGGAGTTACCTTTTTATCATCTAACTGTGCAAAATCTGTTTGCAAAATATCATTAAAAACTATCAAATTTCAATCCCTTAAATGTTTGATTTTTAATGAATATGCTTTTTGTTATTGTATTTTTAACAAGTAAGAGTGGTATATTCGGCTTTGCCGAATCTTGTATACCCTTCACCAATGGTGTTTCAAAAGTACTTAATGTAATTCGTAGCAATATTTGGTTATACTAGTTTTATATGCAAACAGTCTTTAAAATTAAGAGTCGGAAAACGAAAACCTTTTCGGTGGCGTCATCATCTAGAATAGTTATGCACCCAAAGGTTAGGTTGGGCAGGTGGCTGATGTCTAGGGAAGCTTCACTTGGGTTCTAAAGTGGTCCCTTTGTGAAAGATAATGATTACTAGACTACAAGTAGAGAATGCATATTTAAGCCAGCCAGTAGCATCGAAATAAAATAGACACATATTTTACGAACATTTAATAAAGTTCGATAGACCAGATAAACCATGCAGAAAAGATGCTTCAAAATGTAGATGCCCTTAGATTTGCAATAGCACATCGATTTGATGAAGTTTAAGTATTCTGAAATGCAATCCAAAAACGCTGTGCCCAGTGAGGGTTGTGCACTTTAATTCGTACGAATTATCCAACTAGTAAAAGTTCTTGATTAGTTATGTAAAACTCTGAAGTTAGCGGACTGATTTAGGTCAAAGCTTTAACAATGATTGTCAATGTATACAAGCCTTAAAATTATAGGGTATACACTCTTAGTTTTAGATACATACGTGAAATATATAGCTTTTGAATAGCTTTTGAATGGATGAATATCAGCTTTGTCGGAAAAGTTATTAAAGATTTACTTATTAATCTGAAGTTAGTTAATTAATTAAAATGAACAATTCATCAATAACATTTGGGATGTATTGTTCTTTCGATCTGTCCGATGGATGTTTGGAAAGTTTTGCTCTAGTTCTTTGTGCATTTTTAATGTGATTTAATTTATCAGCATTAAATCGATTCCCGGTCGGGTTTATATGGGAGATTTCACTAAATGTGAATAGAGCTCACCCATTTTCAATATCGAACTTTTCAAGAGATCAGAAATACTTTTGTCAAATGTTGTCCCTCTAGAAAGTTTATTTTAGGCGCTATTGTCCTGAATATCAATATTGTACGACGTCTTTATACTAAATGTCATCATCGTTTATCATTTATTAGCTACTAAAAGATTGCCTTAGGCGAAGTTATACGGGATCAATTGTCAAACGTGAACGGATTTCTCCCAATTGCAATTAAAAAATTTAAATTTTTGTTGATATGTGAGATACTTACATACATATGTAGGTTTTGAACGGATATCATGTAATTAGCTGCATTTTTGTACTTCCTAGGAAGATTACCTATAATTCGATATATAATACATTCTCAAATGTTATCATAATGTTCAAAAGTTAGACACAAAATTAAGATAAATGCAGTGTGTCTGTCTGCTAAAATCAGATTTGTGGAGCTCCTTAATTGTCCCACCCTGAATTTCATCATTGTCGATCAAAACACCATCGCTTAAACGCTAAATTATATCTACCACAAATTACAGAATGCATCAGGATTTAGATAATCCCCTGCGAAGGACGCTATTGAACTTCATCAAAATAAACATCTGAGATATCGACAAAACAGGAGCTCCAAAAACTTGACTACAACAGAAAAAAGGACAGACATTTAGACGGACTGACAGGTAGACGGACGGACAAACAAACAGACGGACGCACGGACAAACAAACAGACGGACGGACAGACGGACGGAGGTCGCGAAATCGATTCTTCTGCCGATTCTGAGTTGATCGGTACAATTTGAATGGTATTCATAATCAGATTTGTGGAGTATATATATCAGATTTTAGAAAATCCTCCCACAAAGAACAATGTCATATTTCATCACAATCGGTCCATAAACACCTGAGATATCGCTGAAACAATACTTACAAAATGTAAACAAAATTTCTTAGATATCTCAGTTGTTTATGGACCGATTTTGATAAAATTTTACAGAGTGCTTTGGGAAAATATTTCCTACAATCTGATATATAACATATTATCACATGTATACCAGGAGCATCTTTTTTCTCTTGTTATTTAAAAGTGTGTTTCAATCAAAAATTTTAAAATTTTCGTCTAATTTTTGGCATTTTTTCGGTGTTTATAAACCGATTTTAATGAAATTTAATAGCGTTCATTGCGGGAGAATTTCCTAAAATCTGATATATAATTTAAATATGTAAGTCCATCCTCCAGGGGTTTCAGAAACTTGATTTCAACAGACAGACGGACAGACAGACAGACAGACGGACATCGCTTAATCGATTCCCCTCCCGATTCTGAGTCGATCGGTATAATTTTTATGGGGTCTACGATCACTAATAAAACAAGTAAGAAAGCGCTATAGTCGGTCAAGCCGACCATACGATACCCTTCACCACTAAGGTCAAAGGTGTTATTTTTCCTGTATAAAGACAAATATTTGCTAAATTTTGCCATCATACAAACATTTTCTCAAAACTTATATATTCAACCTGTTTCCGTCATTTGCACTTTGCTCGAAATTTGGCAACTTGACTACAGTTGTTACAAAAATTATGTATGCAAAAAATAAACTCAAAATTCATTATCTTTAGATTTACGAGCGTTTTAGTGATTTTTTGTCTCATTTAGTGCGTTTTTAAAGAAGAGTTTGTATGGGAGCTATGGTCAAATGTGGACCGATTTCAACGAAATTTGATACAGTGATTTAAGTTTACATAAGCAGTATCTGTTTTAAATTTCATGAAAAAATATTGATATTTGTGGCCAATATATCAATTCCGGGAAGTGGGACCTATGGGAGGTACCATAAATAATGGACCGATTTTGACCAATTTCAATAGCCATGGTCCCATTGTCAGAAAAATTATCTATGCCAAATTTCATCAAATTATCTTTAGAATTGCGGCCTGTAGTTTGATTACAAGGTTTACATGGGGGTCCAGCCAGCCAGTCAGCCGGCCAGCCAGCCGTCCAGCCAGACGGACGGACGGACGGACATCGCTAAATCGACTCAGAAAGTGATTCTAAACCTATTGGTATACTAAAAGGTGGGTCTAAGACAAATATTCCTATGCGTTACAAACATCAGCACAAACTTATAATACCCTTTCCACCTATGGTGGTGAAGGGTATAAAAATTACAAACGGAATCACAAACTTATAATACCCTTTCACCTATTGGTGAAGGGTATAAAAAGTAAGTTTCAAAGCATAAGCGCGAATCTACTTCGACTAGTTTTTTAATCGCGCAGACAACAAATCATTTTTTGGTCTTCCAAACTGGTTAAAAAAGGCTCATTTGGGTGATTTTTCAAAAAATAATCTTCAAAATGCTGACTGGGTTGGGTTTGTTTACATTGGGTTTGTTTTCACCTATGGTGGTGAAGGTTTTAACAAATAATTATTTATTGAATAATCTTTGGCTAAAATAGCAAATGTATATTTCGTTCGGAACACTCTTTATGTTGATTTATCGGCATGGGTTTTTTTTCAAAAAATTAATTTCTAAACAAAACTTAGACTTTGCTGATGTCTGTTAGATTACCAAGTCAGTCCCAGAGGGTTAATCGAACTACCATTTAGATGTTCTAGATTTCATCTATTTTTTTTTGTTTATAACCTATTGTGCATTGTTTTGCAACTTTCACATTTCCTGTAACACTAATAGATACTAGTATTTAAGGACATATGTGTAGGTTTATTGATCCTGGAGTGTGTATTTTTAAAAATGATAGTATACACACATACATATGTTTAAACTTAGTGTAAGTCTCTCGACCTACATAACATTTACACACACGTGTGAGTATATATTTAAGCATGAAAGCTTATGGGTAGAGATGTATGTATGAATTTGTATTTTCCCCCGTAAAAGGTGGGTAAAAAATGTAATATTTATTTTGAAAAAAAAACAATGTTTTCTCTATAAATGGCTGTTTGTTGTATGTGTTTAAAAATATTTCATATAAAAATTTAATATTACATTTCACCATCTCCTCTGTCACTTGTGGTACTTTTCCTTCTTTCTTGAAAGTATAAAATCTTATTATTGTCTCTTCACTCCCCATTACTGGGATATCCTTTTGATGTAGCAAATAATAAGAAAAAAAAATAAAAATACAACAAGTAGATTTAAAACACTCCCATTACATCCATTATACTTAAACTGTAAGTTGTTATTACAAGTCAACTTGTCATTGTCATTGGACCCGACTATTGTCAGGGATTAAGAGCGTTTTTCTTTGCTAAGGAAGCAAATAATGAAATGTCTTGTCACGAAAAAAACTTTTCGTTGTTCTTTATGACTTTTAAATGAATTTTTAATGATATAGATTTTTAAATAGAGTTTTTAGTTTTTCACGTATATTTATCATATTTAATGTATATTTACATGGAACAGACAGTCATTTTTGATATTTTTCTATAGAAATCTAGTCAGGAATTTAGTTGACCAAAAGAAATATATGCATATATACATTAGAGTCCCAGTTATTTTTCAAAAGTTGGAATTTAAATGCGGCCAAACCCCAGATTTGTTTGAAATACTAAAAAAAATATGCTCTTGAAAATTTGAGGTCAATCGGATGGGAGGAAAGCGTGCTCATGGCCCGCTTAAAATTGCAAAATACCTGATTTTTTTACTTTGATTGTAAATAACTTAATTAATACTTTGGAATATAAAAAATTCAAAGTAAGATATGATTTACAATTCATTGGCCTGTAACTACTTAATAGCAGAATTTCGTCAAAATATTATCAAATTTACTTAGTTTTCTTCCAGAGACCGAAAATAACTGTTATTTTTGAATTTTTGATTAAAAAAAGCAATCGCAAGGGAATGTCGGAGAATAAAACTAGGTATACCATTTTGATAGTCTTCGACCAAATTTTCATAAAATGCGATGATTTTTATTTTTTAGAAAAAAAAATAACAGTTAATTTTTGATTTTTATTTTTTTGAGCAAAAATAACAGTTATTTTTAACTTTTATTTTTTCGAGCAAAAATAAAAGTTATTTTTAAACTTTTTTTTTCGTGCAAAAATAACAGTTATTTTTAACTTTTATTATTTCAATCATGAATAAAAGTTATTTTTTTGACTTTTATTTTTTCGAGCAGAAATAAAAGTTATTTTTTGTCTTTTATTCTTTCGAGCAGAAATAAAAGTCATATTTGTGTTTTCAACCCTAATTATGATTGCGAAACTCAACTCCATTAATTTTTGAGAATATGCAAATTATTTTCACTGAAAAATTATCTTTGTTCGACAAAAATTTTCAATAAATTTATCACGAACTTAAACAATGATAACTTTTATTTCTGCTCGAAAAAATAAAAGTCAAAAAATAACATTTATTTCTGCTCGAAAAAATAAAAGTCAAAAAATAACTTTTATTCATGCTCGAAATAATAAAAGTCAAAAATTACTGTTATTTTTGCTCAAAAAAATAAAAGTTAAGAAATATCTTTTATGTTTGCTTGAAAAAATAAAAGTCAAAAATAACTGTTTTTTTATCGAAAAAATAAAAGCCAAAAAATAACTTTTATTTCTGCTCGAAAAAATAAATGTCAAAAAATAACTTTTATTTCCTGACTTTTACGATAAAAGTTATAACAGTTACGGTCCCTGTTTTTTTTTTATATTAGAAAATTTTACTCTTTTCTCAGGTTGGTTTCAAAAATCATTTTTTGATTTTTTGAAAATTTTGTTTAACAAATATTACAAATTATAAATTATCGTATCTTCGCCGTACCTACGATTTGAAATCTTAGTATTTCGCGAAAATGTAATTTTTCGGTCATAATTTGATTATGTGCTTGTTAAATCAGGTATTTTGCAATTTTGGGCGGACCACGGGCACGCGATTCATATCCGATTGACCTCAAATTTTCAAAGACTCATTTTTTTTTAGTATTTTGAACACATCTGGGGGTTGGCCGCATACAAATTCCTACTTTTGAAAAATAACTGGTACCTACTCTAATACACATACATACATGTTTAGTTACGACGGTTACCTGAATCATAAGCCTCAACTTTGATATCGAAGGAAATCAATCACTTGAATTATTTAATATTTTAAATAACTTCTTTTGCGGATTATTGCAACGCATGAGCAAAAGTTAAAAATTTTGTTTAATTTACCATTCAACTCAACCTTAAATTGTGCATGCCTTTGCTTGCCTACTTTTGTAAATTTATTTAACAAAATTCTTCAACATTTTAATGAATACACTTCAACAAATAGAACGTGTAGAATTTCAAAATGTAGAAATTTTAAACTTCAAAGCATTCGTTTACAAAATTAGCAATTTTATAGAGATGAAGGGAGGAGAATCAAATATTTAATTTAGTTTTGTTTTAATCCGATAACAAAATGTCAATATTATTAACAAGTTTTGCAAATGAAACATGTACGATCAGCACGTGTTTATTCATTTAATTTGGAATTACATTTTTTAATCTACTCACACACACATTCGTACTCTAATTTGTAAAGTTTTGAATGAATTAAAACTTTGTCATCTGCTGTTATAGAAACAAGGAAAATTACACGCTTTAAAAATCTTGAAAAAAAAAATAAATATTAGTATTCATAAATTTTTTGAAATATTTATGACTCAGTGCACTTAGCAAAAAAATATTTGATTTGGTCTAATGGTTAATAACGCGAATTAATCAGGGCTTGTGATTTAGCAGAAATAAAAGTTATTTTGTGAATTTTTTTTCGAGCAGAAATAACAGTCATTTTTTGTCTCTTACTTTTTTGAGCAGAAAAAAAATTTATTTTCCACTTTAATTCTTACGAGCAGAAATAAAAGATATTGTCACGAATTTTTAAGTTATCCGCCCCATTGTGCAAAGTTCACTACTTTTAATTCTTCCCCTAGTTTTCTAGAATGTTTCTGTTGTTGTTATTCTGTTTATGTCTATAAGCAGAGCAACATGTTTCTCTTATTTTTGTAAAGAGTATAGCAACATTTTCTCTCTTATCTACATTCTCTCTCTCTGTTACTGTTAGCTTCAGATAATCTATTTGTACAACGTATGTGTGAGTGTGTTCTTGATCATGTGAGAATGTATTGGAACATGCATGAACTTTCGTAAGCCACATTTTTGTGTAATCACCGACAGCAGACCTTTGTGTACGTCTGAAGAAAATGCTAGAAACTCCCTCTCTACAATATAAGGCCGACGAATGAATATTGTGGGAACAGTTTTGATTGAGACGCGTATAAGAGAATAGTGTGACTAACAATATTTGTAAAACAGTTTTTTGAAGTTTGCTTTCAGTTTTTGTAAAATTTTATTAAAATGATTAACTCTAAAGTTAATAAAAATATAACTTTGTAAAACTACATAAAGTGTTTTAATTTTGTTTTCGGTTGTTTGCAAAAAGAATTCCTTCCACGTTTTTAAAGGAAAAACATAACAATACTTCAAAGTTGAAGTCTCTTCATCTGACCGAAATTGGCAAAGATTGTGGACACCTCCCACATTTGTAAGTGGTTTCAAATTTGAATGTTCACATGGCTATGAGAAAGCGGAAATGCCGCATTTGCTCATAACCAGAGGTCGGCATAAAGAGAACAGAACAATTTTTTTTTCAATGTGCAGTTTTGAAGTTTTAAAAAGAAAAAGTTTTCTACTCCATTTATTATAATTTTTTATCAAAATTTTTCTATAGAAAATTTTTTGTCAAAAAATCTCCAATTTCGATCAAATTTTCGGTATAGAAATTTTTATAGAAAATTTTTGGTATACAAATTTTCAGTATCAAAATATTTATAGACAATTTTCGGCTCAAACATATTCTATATAAAACTTTTGGTATAAACATTTTTTTTAAACAAAATTTTCAATATAAACAGTTTTTATAGAAAGTTTTCGGTATAAAACTTTTTATAGAAAATTTTTGGTTTACATTTTTTTTTTAGAAAATTTTTCGTATGAAAAATTTCGGTATACAATTTTCTATAGGAAAAACAAGAAAGATTTTTTATAGAAAATTTTCCTTATAAACATTTTTATATAGAGAATTTTTCTTATAAAAAATTTTTCTTAAAAATTTCCTGTATAAACATTTTTATAGAAAATGTTTGGTATTTAAATTTTATAGAAAACTTTAGGTATAAAAATTCTTATACAAAATTTTAGGTATAAAAATTTGTATAGAAAATTTTAGGTATAAAATTGTTTATAGAAAATTTTGGGTATAACATTTTTTTATAGAAAATTTTTATAGAAAATTTTCGGTATAAAAATTTTTATAGAAAATTTTCCGTATAAAAATTTTGATAGAAAATTTTCGGTATAAAAATTTTTACAGAAAATGTTCGGTATAAACATTTTTTTATGAAAAATTTTCGGTATAAAAATTTTTTTTAGAAAATTTTCGGTATAAAATTTTTTTATAGAAAATTTTCGGTACACAAATTTTTTAAAGAAAATTTTCGGTATAAAAATTTTTACAGAAAATGTTCGGTATAAACATTTTTTTATGGAAAATTTTCGGTATAAAAATTTTTTTTAGAAAATTTTCGGTATAAAAATTTTTTATAGAAAATTTTCGGTATACAAATTTTTTATAGAAAATTTTCGGTATACAAATTTTTTATAGAAAATTTTAGGTATACAAATTTTTTATAGAAAATTTTCGGTATAAATTTTTTTATAGAAAATTTTCGGTATAAATTTTTTTATAGAAAATTTTCGGTATAAATTTTTTTATAGAAAATTTTCGGTATAAAAATTTTTTATAGAAAATTTTCGGTATAAATTTTTTTTATAGAAAATTTTCGGTATAAAAATTTTTATAGAAAATTTTCGGTATAAAAATTTGCGTAGAAAATTTTCGGTTTAAAATTGTTTATAGAAAATTTTAGGTATAAAATTTTTTTATAGAAAATTTTCGGTATACAAATTTTTTATAGAAAATGTTGGGTATAAAATTTTTTATAGAAAATTTTCCGTATAAAAATTTTGATAGAAAATTTTCGGCATAAAAATTTTTACAGAAAATTTTCGGTATAAACATTTTTTTATGGAAAATTTTCGGTATAAACATTTTTTATAAAAAATTTTCGGTATAAAAATTTTTTATAGAAAATTTTCGGTATAACAATTTTTTATAGAAAATTTTCGGTATAACAATTTTTTATAGAAAATTTTGGGTATAACATTTTTTTATAGAAAATTTTCGGTATACAAATATTTTATAGAAAATTTTAGGTATAAAAATTATAAAAATCATTTTGAAAGCTTGTTGATCTAAAGCCTATTTTATTTTTTTTTGCATCGATGGCGTGTTAAAATATTTACCGCCGATGGAGGATATTTAATAATTTAAATAGTTACAGAAATTGATGTTACCATGACTGGGGCTCGAACTCAGGCAGAATTTGATATGTTATTCTTAGTAGATGACGTGTTAACCAACTAAGCCGCAGTAGCCACGAAGAAATGGCTCAGCGGAAAGGGATTTCATTTCAACGACAATATCATTTAACAAAAATATGTCTATTTTGAAGACATCTACAAATCATATTCGAAAGGGTTAGCAAAATTGGACAAGCGTTGGACAGAAATTGCATTTGGTTCGAAAAGTTTTTTGATTAAATTATGCACAAGCCCCAGTTTTTGGTCTTGATTAAGTGAAGCCTATCACATGATAATAGGAAGAATTTTTGCTAATTTTTTTAAATAACTCTAATTTACATTTCTAAATTTAAATTTAAGTGTAACGAAATAATTTCAGGTTGAATTTTGAATGTGTAGCATATTTGCAAAATATTTTGTAAATTCCTATCATCAAATAAATTGCATTTGTTGTTAGAACTAATATTTGTACAAACTATTAAATACACCCACATCAAAATACATTTGTACGTAATTAAATCTAATGGAATCATAGAGAGAATGTGGGCTATTCATGGAAGCCAGGAAACAACAAATAAAGTGATTTACATTTGTAAAATGTTGCAGATAAAATAAAATCAATATTTTCAAGTGAAGCATTTACAGCCTGCCAGTTATGGCCCAATCCAATTATTTGCACTTTATTACATATAGATGTATAGGTATTTTGAAATACAGAGAAATCTAGCTATAACAAACGATATTGTATAAGTATTATTCAGAATCACCGAAAAAATAGTTTACAAACATTTATTTCCACTCAGTGAAGTTGTTTGTCTTCTATATCCAATTTATTTTTTTTACATCGGCGGCGTGTTATTGCTATAGTGCTTACAGTCGATGGAGAATGCTGTGGTTACTACTAATTACAAAAATTCATGTTGCCGTGATTGGGACTCGAACAGTGGCTGATTAGAATATAATATGCTTAGTTGTGTATGCAAAAAAGTTATATGTATAAGTTTATTGGGATCCATTTTAATCGGGTACGTTATACCGGGATTTGTCTGTACATACCAATTTAGAAATATATTTTTTCTAAATACTCCCTTCACATAAATAAATGACGGACAATTGCATTAACTGAAACAGTTACCGTTTGTTAAGTTTGCTGCAAATATTAGCAACACCAACGGAAACTGTTATAATATTTTTTTTAAGTTTGTTTGAATGAATTCAAAAAACGTGAGAAGGTAAAAACATCAACTGGGGACTAAAACAGCTTGGCACAATACAATTTCCGTTCCAATGCTAAATCATGTTAGTGGAAAATAGAAAATACGAGTATAAATACATATACATTTTCAAATGGAAATGTAATGAAAACTCTTTGTATTGTCGTCGCTTTCGCAAAAAGTGTATTCTAGTGTTAAACACATGAACATGAAACATTTTTATAATTTAAATGAAAAGCAGCTCGGAAAAACAGGAAAAACCTTTAACAATTTTCTTACAAATTATATTAGAGCGCGTGTATGCGAGTAACAACTTTTGCATTATTACAATTGAGGGTAAACATTTTAAATGTCACACAAGGTTAACTTATTTTTCTATTCCATAACATTTATTTCTATAAAATTATGAAAGGAAACAACTCGAAATAAATGAACTCAGTTATCAGGAGCTCAATTATTTACATACACGCACTTAACGGTGAGACAGAAAAGTTTGTGGCCTGACACAAAGTTGAATAGCTACATGTCATAAATTCATAGGAATTTTAGTAGTCCTCACCTTTAAAAGATATATGTATACATTTGATAGCATTCTGGTTAATAGTTAGTGAGATATAGCATTTTGAGTATATTTTGTAAATTTGAGCAAATGGGTAAAAAGATATTCCGTGTATTTAAAAGCCAAAGCTTAGATAAATAATAATAATTACATTGTGCTTGATAGCACAAATGCTTGTCTTCTTTTGTCACAACTGCAAATAGCTCGCCACACGATAAATTTTTTTTGAAATTTTGTGTTCAACATTGCCCTCGTTTGTTATAAACATAAAAATCTTGACCAGGAAGTTGAGAAAAGTCTGACAGCGAGTAAGGTGTATTTTTTATAAAATCCGTCTTCAATTTATTCGATCTTATCTTTTTTTGCTTCTAGAGTTTACCGTATTCATGAATTTGGTTGCGAATTTGTGATCAGCAAAAGAACGCGAAACCTAGTCTCCAGATTCACCCAGTTAACAAAAGTACCGGCAATACGTGTCAGAGCAAAATACTTCTATTTGAGTTTAATTTCTGCTCATACTTCCCCAAAGAAGAAAGATGAAGATTTAAAAAATGTTTTTATGAACAACTCAGGGAAGTTTACGATAGATGCCCCAATCATGACGTTAAAATAATTCTAGGTGATTTTAACGCAAAGATTAGGCGGGAAAGATGCTTTGTGTGCACAACGTAACATCATAGAATAGTATGACGTTGATCTAATTTGTGGCTGCTCAAAAGATGGTAGTGAGTAGCACCAGATTTCAACACCGTGAAATAAACAAAGCTACATGGGTGTCTCCCGATCAAATTACAAAAAATCAAATATATGTGGGATCGGGATAAACAGACGGACGTAAGTAGTGATAGCACTATTGACTTTAATGCAACACTGTGTATTTAACACGTTCACGCCGGTACTGTAATTCATGTTTCGCGCCCATAGGCGGTTGCGCTGAAAGCTTTTTGTTCCATCGGACGGGGCCGAACTAAATGTTTCAACGAAAGATTATCGCACGGGACTCCATGGGTCTGCATTTTTCTTTCGATTCTATTGTGGTTATGTGTTTAGTGTCTGTTAATTACTCACATCATTGTGTAACGTCATCTTTTGTTCATCATCGAACCACTGTGCAGAAAGGATTTATTCATTCTTTCATTCTCTGCTCCTTCATAGAATTTCTGCAATCTAGCAAGTGCATTCAGTCGTCATGCACACTGATTGGTAGTACAATCATACGCGAGCCACCGGTGGTACGCGCCGCCCGATGAGACAATTCTGTGCGAGCCATCGGTGGTACACGCCGGCGTGAACGTCTTAAGTAAAACAAATTAAAAAAATGGACGAGTAATTACTAAAACGAAATTGATCAGTTGATGACGAAGGAGAGTTAAAGTTTGAGGAGAGAAAGTTTGACGTCACCAAGCTACAATAACATCAAATGGCCACCGATTTCTCGGAACAAACAGCTCAATTACCCAAAAAAGATATTCCTAGTTCAAACGACATCTGACTGATATGGTAACAAATTGCCAAATTCATGAAGGCTCTTGCAAAATCTGGTTTTGGAACCCTAATCCAAAACCATCTTCCTAAAAACTCTAAGTATGACGAGGAATGACGCAATGCAACAGGGCAACTCTACAATCAGTTGTTACTCGTAGAAATATATCAAGCGAGAAGGAGGGTAGATAAACTACTATTCGAAAGAAAGAATGGAGAGACGTGTGTTTAAGGGAAGTGAAGGAAAACTGAAAAATGTTTGTGTTTTGTTCAGTCGATAATTTGAGCTTTTACTTATCGTTTTTTTTAACATAATTCGTAAAGATTTTGTTTGTAAAATAAGTAATTATGTGAGGTTTTCGTTATATGACCACCACCCAACCAAAGTGATGTTAGAATCGCAATAACTCGATGCCGAAGGTTTGCCAGCAGAGCTTTTTAAGGCCGGAGGTGATGAGTTGATGAGGAGTTTGTACCAGCTTAAAAAAACTATATGGTTAAAAGTATGTATGCCAGACGATTGGAGTCTCAGTGTTCATTGTACAAAAAAATGTACAAAAAAGGAGATAAAACCGTATGTGCCAATTATAGACAAATAAGCCTCCTTTCAATTGCATACAAGATTTATTCGATAAT
Source organism: Stomorhina lunata (assembly GCA_933228675.1). NCBI lineage: Eukaryota > Metazoa > Arthropoda > Insecta > Diptera > Rhiniidae > Stomorhina > Stomorhina lunata. Next base: position 124,862,152 of record OW121740.1, on the reverse strand, counting down.
ACTGCGTAAAATGCCAAAGACCAAATTTAACGAAATAATTTGAACCTACCAATGTGACTTTAGCCCAGGTAATTCTACGACTGACCAGATCTTCACGCTATGACAAATCCAGAAAAAGACCTAAGAGAAACAAATAGACACCTCTTCCTTGCTACAAAGCTGCTTTTGACAGCCCGATCCGAACGAAGTTGTTTAAAGCAATGTCTAAGTTTGGCACGAAACTAATAAGCTTATGCAGGTTGGCATTAACTAATACAGCCTCATAAGTTAAAATAGTTAAGAAAATATAGGAGTCTTTCGTAACTAAAAGGGGATTCAGGCAAGGTCATGCGATCTCTTTAATACTGTATTAGGGAAAATCTCTAGAGATGCTGCAGATAACACAACTGAAATAATTTTAAACAGAAAGCACATGCTACTCGAGTTTGCTGATGACATTGATATCCTAGGACGTCGTTTGTGTTGGCTAGGACATGTTGTGCGAATGCATGAAAATACTAAAGCAAGAAAATTGATCGAAATTGATCCCGAGGGAACTCGTGGAAGAGGACGACCGAAACTTCGATGCAAGGACCAAGTAGAAGAAAAGCCATCAAAGCTTGGCCCACGAAATTCAAGAATATGCGCACAAGATCGAAGCGCATGGAATTCTAAAATATGCTCGACCTTTGACCTAAACCGGTTGTAATATAGGCCATTAAAGTACTAAAGGAAGATCAGACGATGATGGCACAATTCAGACATTTTAAAAGGAACTATGACCAAAAACGTTAAAATTTCACTCAAAAAAAAAAATATATTTTCGTTTTATATCACATATGAAATCAATAAATTTTTTATTTAGGATGACCCCAACTTATGCTATTCTTTGCATTGTGTTGGAACAGGAAAATATATAGTGGGAAGGAGGAATTAGGGAGTAGAGTTTGTGGACATTAGATTTGAAATTTCCTATATTTCAGGAAAAACTTTCATCCATGGATACAGATGAAGTAACATGATCTGCTGCGCGTTTATGCGTAAGCATACAACACTGGGTCTTGTCATTTAAAACCGGTTTCGAGATCGCGATTAATTGATACGCACTTTGAGGCAAATTTTAAAGTTTTCATATTTTTTATATTTTATTTACAAAGTACTAAAATAAATTTAGAGGAAGGACATTACACAAATATTCAATTAATTTTGAATTATTTGATTAATTTTGTCCGATCAACACAAACTATGTGCATAGTTTACAGTTTAACTCCTTTTAAATAATTTTAGAAATTGGTCATACCAACTGAAACCTCCGTCGGCTTATGTGCAACAGCTTTGCTAAAGATTATGGCCTGATCAAATGCACAGTTTACGATTTAATTCATTTTGAGTCATTTTCAGTAGCGCCACCTGCTACAATTTTGCTAAAGATCATAAACATGATCAAATGAGCAGTTTACGATTTAATTAATTTTTAGTAATTTTCAGTGGCGCCATCTTTCGTAACATCGTCGCTAAAGAGCATAACATGATCAAATGCATAGTTTATTATTCTATAAAGAATATATGTACATACAGACAAACATTTATTTGTTTAAAAGTTATAACATTACTACTTTTTCCCCTTTTTATCCCCTAATTTCAAAAAAGTTCCATATGCATATTTGGCACTTCTTTGGAACCAACTAAATTCGGTACAATTGATTAAAACGTAGTTAACATAATCTTCCTATTCATATTACTTTTGGATATGATAAGTTACCATTTTATCATTTTTTTACCCATTTTGGCAACAAAATCAAAAAAGTACCAAACACGTGTTCAATATTTCTTTCACATCTATTGACTGCAGTACAAAGTTCCTTTTTACATTCTTTCGTTTAAAAAATAAGAGTGGGTTAAAAAAGTACCAAAAAAACTATTTCACCAAACTATGCCATCGGGCATAGTTTCAAAAAAAGTACCAAACACCTATCCGCTTATTTTGATAGCTGTTGAAAACGTAATTTTAATTTTGTTTCTATACCTATTACTTAAGAAGATATAACGTTTTTGATTTTTTCCCCTTTTTCCCGTTATTACCCCCTTAGCGGTAGAGTGTCTTAATTTTGTCAAAATCGTTAAAGCCGATTTCGAGATAGCCATTCTGTATATATATAGATATATATACATACAATTATTGCTCGTTTAAAGATATAAGATTCAAGTTTTGTCTCATAGCCACAATCTGTGGAAGATCCGGTCTATGATTAAATGAATACGAATTTCAAATGTTACTATCATCTGCAAAAGAATAGATAGGATTGGAAGTTTGACATAGAAATTCATTAATGAATATAAGAAATATAGTGGGAGAAAAAAAACAGAGCCTTCGGGTACCCCTGAATTGATCTTGAACTCGTTTGATGAGATTCCATCTACAACAACTCTTATAGTGCGATCCCTGAGGAAGCTCGATATAAATCAAGAGAAGGTATTACCGACACCCAAAGTTTTGATAATTTTTTTTTTTTACTATAACTAAAAAACTATTTACAAGTAAACTTTATTTCGTTATTTTTCCTCTTGACACATTAAAATTTAAGGCTTAAATGTTAGTAAAGAAAAACAAAATGAAAACACTTACCTTTAATTTTTGAAATTTAGCCTCAGCCTCTTTGTCGCCACTATTTTTATCCGGGTGATATTGCAAGGCTAAGACCTTATATTCCGCCTGAATTTGCTCAACCTAAAATAATGAAAGAAAAATAAGAATTTAAGACTTTAACTTTAATATAAATAATAAAAAACATGTAGAATCTAACATAAAGAGCAGAAAAGCAAATAAAGTTTCACTTTTATTTCAGTCAGTCATTCATTTAGTCTGTAAGTCTTCCTTTCATTCAGTCACTCATTCACACAATTCTTTGTCTTTGTACAAAATTAAACTTTCGAATCCTTCGAGATGCCAAACATTTATATGTATTTGATGCTGCTCCTTCCTTTTCCTACCCCCAGCCCCTTTTAGGGTATGTATTTTATTAGACAGTAAAAGTATTGTCAATGATTCTTTTCAGAATTTGAATGTAACTAAAGTCTTCGTCGTATATTAAATGTGGAAATGTGTTGTATGAAATATGTTGTATGTTGTATTCTATGAGTATTTGTCGGGGAATTCTTTACATGAATTCACAATAAATTCTGAATCATTAATAATTTACAAAACAACTGAGCAGTTGTATATTTTAATACAATTTTCATAACATTTGTTTTATTTTACTTTGAGATATTCCAAGTAACTTTTACTTGAGTTCATACAAAGACAGATCCTCTTTTACAGAATTGGTCAGAAGTTGGAAATTTAAATTTCGCTAAAGTAAAGTTTTCAGTAAATTTTCCCCTTTTTTTGCAGAAAATAAATTTTTCCTGGGAATTCTTTTATATATTATATCATTTTTTATTAAAATGTAAATCTAAAAAATTTCTTTTTTTTTTTTTGAAAAAGTCTTGAAATTAATGTGAAATAATAAAAATTACTTTATAATTTCTAGAAATTCTACATATTTTTAAATTTAATCTGAAATTTAATTGCACAAAAATTTCCACAACCCATTTCAAAAGTTTTTTTTGTTTGTCAGGATTTACCTCATTTTTTACTTAAAGTAACGACATGTATCACACAATGAAAATAAACATTTTACACCTCCCATGACACATTATTTTTTATGACGTATGAGTTGCCAACATTTGTTTCAGGGAAAATGTTCTTTATTCATTTTGTTTTATTATTTTTCACCATTTCCTCGATGATACAAATGTACCTTATATTTGATATGTGTCAGTTTTCAATGTCATTCCGTTGCTGAGATAAAATTTGATGGATAGTTTATCTACAAGGTTGTTAATTTTCTACGAGTGCTACTGAGTAAGTAGTACAGCTTGAGGTTTATCTGTAATCAAATATTGATATTGATGATTTTTGTTGAATATGTGTGATTGAAGTTATAGTTAAAGGCGTAGTCAAATTGTAACTTAAAGTTTAAGTCACATATAGCCCAAGTCATAGTTTAGGTAATAGTCTAAGATATTGCCTTGGTTAGTGTGTCAACAAAGGCACTATAATATAAATTTATTGCACTTCCATACATTGATACGCACTATGGTCCCCTTGAAAAGTCCCATTAAAAATTAGAGTATACCGCTTTTACTCTAATTGGAAAATAGCTATTGGGAATGACTAGCCAATGAGTAAAAGCCAGGGAACACACACACGTGCCCTAGCGCAATATCTTAACATAATAGAGTCTTTGGCGACTTTCTATATTAAAATTTTCTATATAAATTTTTCGATATTCAAATTTTCTATAGAAAATTTTCGATGTTAAAAATTTCTATAGAAAGTTTTTGATATTAAAGTTTTCTATAGAAAATTTTCCATATTAAAGTTTTCTATAGAAAATTTTCGATACTAAAAATTTCTAAAGAATATTTTCTAAAATAAAATTTTCTTTAGAAAATGTTCGATATTAAAAATTTCTATAGAAAATTTTAAATATCAAAAATTTCTTTTTTGGAATATTTTCGATATTCAAATTTTCTATATTAAAATTTTCTATAGAAAGTTTTCGATATTCAAATTTTCTATAAAATTTTTGACATTAAAGTTTTCGATATTAAAGTTTTGTATCAAAAATTTTTGATATTAAAATTTCATATAGAAAATTTTCGGTATTAAATTTTTCTATAGAAAATTTTCGATATTAATATTTTCTATAGAAAATTATCGATATTAATATTTTCTATAGAAAATTATCGATATTAATATTTTCTATAGAAAATTATAGATATTAAAATTTTCAATCGAAAATTTTCTGTAGAAAATTTTCGATAATTTAATTTTCTATAGAAAATTTTCGTTATTTAAATTTTCTATAGAAAATTTTCATTATTTAAATTTTCTATAGAATATTTTCGTTATTTATATTTTCTATAGAAAATTTTCGATATTAAAATTTTCTATAGAAAATTTTTGATATCAAAATTTTCTATAGAAAATTTTCGTTTTTAAAGTTTTTTGTATAAAATTTTCGATTTTACAGTTTTCTGTAGAATATATTTTCGATATTAAATTGTTTTATAGAAAATTTTCGAAATTAAAGATTTCTATAGAAAATTTTCGATATTAAAATTTTCGATATCAAAATTTTCTATAGAAAATTTTCGATATTAAAATTTTCTATAGAAAATTTTCGATATCAAAATTTTCTATAGAAAATTTTCGATATTAAATTTTCTATAGAAAATTTTCGATATTAAATTTTCTATAGAAAATTTTCGATATTAAAATTTTCTATATAAAATTTTCGATATTAAAATTTTCAATAGAAAATTTTCGATATTAAAATTTTCTATAGAAAATTTTCGATATCAAAATTTTCTATAGAAAATTTTCGATATTAAAATTTTCTATAGAAAATTTTCGATATTAAAATTTTCTATAGAAAATTTTCGATATTAAAATTTTCTATAGAAAATTTTCGATATTAAAATATTCTATAGAAAAATTTCCATATTAAAATTTTCTATAGAATATTTTCGATATTAAAATTATCTATAGAAAATTTTCGATATTAAAATTTTCTATAGAAAATTTTCGATATTAAAATTTTCTATAGAAAATTTTCGATATTAAAATTTTCTATAGAAAATTTTCGATATTAAAATTTTCTATAGAAAATTTTTGATATTAAAATTTTCTATAGAAAATTTTCGATATTAAAATTTTCTATAGAAAATTTTCGATATTAAAATTTTTTATAGAAAATTTCGATATTAAAATTTTCTATAAAAAATTTTCGATATTAAAATTTTCTATAGAAAATTTTCGATATAAAAATTTTCTATAGAAAATTTTCGATATTAAAATTTTCTATAGAAAATTTTCGATATTAAAATTTTCTATAGAAAATTTTCGATATTAAAATTTTCTATAGAAAATTTTCGATATTAAAATTTTCTATAGAAAATTTTCGATATTAAAATTTTCTATAGAAAATTTTCGATATTAAAATTTTCTATAGAAAATTTTCGATATTTAAATTTTTAATATCGAAAATTTTCTATAGAAAATTTTCGATATTAAAATTTTCTATAGAAAATTTTCGATGAAAAATTTTCTATAGAAAATTTTCGATGAAAAATTTCTAGTTCTCATTTTAATATAAGTACAATTGTTTTCTTAATTCATGTTAAAAATCAATGCCAAATGCCAAATTATATTAAATTAAACAGGTTGAAGGCTAACACATATTGTATCTATAATCCGATAATAAAAAAGTACCTACAATTCCCTTTCCAAGATTCTTCTATGGTTCATAATCTGATTTACTATATTTTTCTACAAAATATTATACATTTCCTTCCTGTCATAAATTTTCAATAAGATTTCCATACGAGTGATTAACTACAGCTCTCGAATATTTTCTTTAATGATTTTCATGCAAGTGTTGATAAAAATCTATTATTTAGGAAAAAAAAGAGATTTTCTTTTCTTTGGCTTAAAACTAATAATACAATTTCCACATCAATAAATCATGGTTACAATGTTAAAGCTAACAACAGCAAAAAAAACTATTGTTTAGTTCAGAGTAACATGAACAAAATCCCCAATAACTTTCATGACCAGCCACAATAAATTTTAAAATATTATGATACGAGTAAGGATATTTCGCCTGTAGCCAACTACTTTTTGCTATAACTACTCGTATGTAGTAGCAAACATAGTCGAGTTTCTGATTTAGTTGCAAACAAATTGAATTTATGAAATACTTTCAAAAAATAACAATAAATAAAAACGATAGAATAGAATAGAGCTATAGAGTATCTGAAAAATAAAAACGTTTTAGATACATATTAAATTAACGTTAGATGATGCACTTTATTGTGGTTTTCCCCAAAGGTAGATATATACTATGAATCTGCTGTTATTTTAGTTTTTGGCTTTGGAACGGAATGAAATATTGAGTAGAGTGAATACGGACCGTATGGTCATTTGATCTGTAAAGAAATCCATACATATAACCAAGGTATTTTTCTATAGCTTCACTTAAGTCCCTTCCGTAGCGATAACAGTAAATAACACCTTTAAGCAATCATCAATTATGATGTTCCTTTCCTTCCATTTTGATGGGTGGGAAAATTTGAACAAATATCGATAATGTTTGCTACTACATGCGAGTACATAAACATTGAAAAATCCACTGAAATGTAGTTTATAATAAAATTGAATTATATATTGAAGGTCAGAGAAAATTTCTACGTACATATGTGAGTATGTTTCTGCGCCACTTACTCATAATATTTACTATAAAACATTTTATAACTTATAGCGAAAAAGCTTATTAGGAGTACACGCTTTTTACTTATTTTTAAGTTTTCTATAGAAAACTTTCGATGTTAAAACTTTCTATAGAAAATTTTCGATGTTAAAATTTTCTATAGAAAATTTTCGATGTTAAAATTTTCTATAGAAAATTTTCGATGTTAAAATTTTCTATAGAAAATTTTCGATGTTAAAATTTTCTATAGAAAATTTTCGATGTTAAAATTTTCTATAGAAAATTTTCGATGTTAAAATTTTCTATAGAAAATTTTCGATGTTAAAATTTTCTATAGAAAATTTTCGATGTTAAAATTTTCTATAGAAAATTTTCGATGTTAAAATTTTCTATAGAAAATTTTTGATGTTAAAATTTTCTATAGAAAATTTTCGATGTTAAAATTTTCTATAGAAAATTTTCGATGTTAAAATTTTCTATAGAAAATTTTCGATGTTAAAATTTTCTATAGAAAATTTTCGATGTTAAAATTTTCTATAGAAAATTTTCTATAGAAAATTTTCTATAGAAAATTTTCGATGTTAAAATTTTCTATAGAAAATTTTCTATAGAAAATTTTCGATGTTAAAATTTTCTACAGAAAATTTTTGATGCTAAAATTTTCTATACAAAATTTTCGATGTTAAAATTTTCGATGTTAAAATTTTCTATACAAAATTTTTGATGTTAAAATTTTCTATAGAAAATTTTCGATGTTAAAATTTTCTATACAAAATTTTCGATGTTAAAATTTTCTATACAAAATTTTCCATGTTAAAATTTTCTATACAAAGTTTTCGATGTTAAAATTTTCTATAGAAAATTTTCGATGTTAACATTTTCTATAGAAAATTTTCGATGTTAAAATTTTTTATAGAAAATTTTGATGTTAAAATTTTCTATAGAAAATTTTCGATGTTAAAATTTTCTATAGAAAATTTTCGATGTTAAAATTTTCTATAGAAAATTTTCGATGTTAAAATTTTCTATAGAAAAATTTCGATTTTAAAATTTTCTATAGAAAATTTTCGATGTTAAAATTTTCTATAGAAAATTTTCGATGTTAAAATTTTCTATAGAAAATTTTCGATGTTAAAATTTTCTATAGAAAATTTTCGATGTTAAAATTTTCTATAGAAAATTTTCGATGTTAAAATTTTCTATAGAAAATTTTCGATGTTAAAATTTTCTATAGAAAATTTTCGATGTTAAAATTTTCTATAGAAAATTTTCGATGTTAAAATTTTCTATAGAAAATTTTCGATGTTAAAATTTTCTATAGAAAATTTTCGATGTTAAAATTTTCTATAGAAAATTTTCGATGTTAAAATTTTCTATAGAAAATTTTCGATGTTAAAATTTTCTATAGAAAATTTTCGATGTTAAAATTTTCTATAGAAAATTTTCGATGTTAAAATTTTCTATAGAAAACTTTCGATGTTAAAATTTTCTATAGAAAACTTTCGATTTTAAAATTTTCTATAGAAAACTTTCGATGTTAAAATTTTCTATAGAAAACTTTCGATATTAAAATTTTCTATAGAAAATTTTCGATATTAAAATTTTCTATAGCAAATTTTCGATATTAAAATTTTCTATAGCAAATTTTCGATATTAAAATTTTCTATAGAAAATTTTCGATATTAAAATTTTCTATATAAAATTTTCGATATTAAAATTTTCTGTAGAAAATTTTCTATATTAAAATTTTCTATAGAAAATTTTTGATATAAAAATTTTCTATAGAAAATTTTTGATTTTAAAATTTTATATAGAAAATTTTCGATGTTAAAATTTTCTATAGAAAATTTTGATGTTAAAATTTTCTATAGAAAATTTTCGATGTTAAAATTATCTATAGAAAATTTTCGATGTTAAAATTTTCTATAGAAAATCTTCGATGTTAAAATTTGCTATAGAAAATTTTCGATGTTAAAATTTTCTATAGAAAATTTTCGATGTTAAAATTTTCTATAGAAAATTTTCGATGTTAAAATTTTCTATAGAAAATTTTCGATGTTAAAATTTTCTATAGAAAATTTTCGATGTTAAAATTTTCTATAGAAAATTTTCGATGTTAAAATTTTCTATAGAAAATTTTCGATGTTAAAATTTTCTATAGAAAATTTTCGATGTTAAAATTTTCTATAGAAAATTTTCGATGTTAAAATTTTCTATAGAAAACTTTCGATGTTAAAATTTTCTATAGAAAACTTTCGATTTTAAAATTTTCTATAGAAAACTTTCGATGTTAAAATTTTCTATAGAAAACTTTCGATATTAAAATTTTCTATAGAAAATTTTCGATATTAAAATTTTCTATAGCAAATTTTCGATATTAAAATTTTCTATAGCAAATTTTCGATATTAAAATTTTCTATAGAAAATTTTCGATATTAAAATTTTCTATATAAAATTTTCGATATTAAAATTTTCTGTAGAAAATTTTCTATATTAAAATTTTCTATAGAAAATTTTTGATATAAAAATTTTCTATAGAAAATTTTTGATTTTAAAATTTTATATAGAAAATTTTCGATGTTAAAATTTTCTATAGAAAATTTTGATGTTAAAATTTTCTATAGAAAATTTTCGATGTTAAAATTATCTATAGAAAATTTTCGATGTTAAAATTTTCTATAGAAAATCTTCGATGTTAAAATTTGCTATAGAAAATTTTCGATGTTAAAATTTTCTATAGAAAATTTTCGATGTTAAAATTTTCTATAGAAAATTTTCGATGTTAAAATTTTCTATAGAAAATTTTCGATGTTAAAATTTTCTATAAAAAATTTTCGATGTTAAAATTTTCTATAGAAAATTTTCGATGTTAAAATTTTCTATAGAAAATTTTCGATGTTAAAATTTTCTATAGAAAATTTTCGATATTAAAATTTTCTATAGAAAATTTTCGATATTAAAATTTTCTATAGAAAATTTTCGATATTAAAATTTTCTATAGAAAATTTTCGATATTAAAATTTTCTATAGAAAATTTTCGATATTAAAATTTTCTATAGAAAATTTTCGATATTAAAATTTTCTATAGAAAATTTTCGATATTAAAATTTTCTATAGAAAATTTTCGATATTAAAATTTTCTATAGAAAATTTTCGATATTAAAATTTTCTATAGAAAATTTTCGATATTAAAATTTTCTATAGAAAATTTTCGATATTAAAATTTTCTATAGAAAATTTTCGATATTAAAATTTTCTATAGAAAATTTTCGATATTAAAATTTTCTATAGAAAATTTTCGATATTAAAGTTTTCTATAACAATTTGCGATATTAAAATTTTCTATAAAAAAAATTCCGATAAAATTTTTGATGGTAAAATTTTTTTTAGAAAATTTTTGATGGTAAAATTTTTTTTAGAAAATTTTTGATTTTAAAACTTTTTAAAGAGAATTTTTGATATTAAAACTTTCTTTTGAAAATTTTGAATATTAAAAAATTTCAAAGAAAATTTTTATGAAAATTTTCTATAGAAAATTTTCGTTATTAAATTTTTTATAGAAAATTTTTGATTTTAAAATTTTCTATAGAAAATTTTCGATATTAAAATTTTCTATAGAAAATTTTCGATATTAAAATTTTCGCTATTAAAATTTTCTATAGAAAATTTTCGATATTAAAATTTTCGCTATTAAAATTTTCTATTAAAATTTTCTATAGAAAATTTTGGATATTAAAATTTTCTATAGAAAATTTTTAATATTTAATTTTTTTTTGCGAAAAATAGGTCCACCCTAACGCTTGTATATAGGTTGCTATTCCTCACATTTTTATTATATTTTCTCTTTTAAGCGGGTGTTGATTGATTTTATTTCAGTTTAAATATGATTTCCCTTTCAATGTCTTTATTGCGCTAAATTCAATTTGATTTAAAGTCAAGCCAATTTAAAATATAATGCACAATGTCAATATAGAAGTAGTAATTTGAAAAATTAAATAAAATAAATTTAAACAAGTCTTAGCTCAATACGAATATAATATTTTAAATAAAAAAATTACAGTAAATTCAAAAAATTTTAAAGCAAAATTTTGTTGATAGTCTAAGTTATTTTCTGGCATTTTAGTTCTAAAAAAGCCTTTAAGCTAAGAAGATTAAAGAGCATTAAATGTTTCGTTTTTATAAAAAATTTTGTGTGTTTTTGTTTAAGTTTTTCCACCATTTATATTGCACTACCTTCCCCATTTCCTAGATTGCCTCTAACTTATAATTTCAACTCAAAAACATTAATTATTTAAATAACACAAATAATTTGTGTTAAATAATATCCACCCCCAATCAAGTATGTCAAATTAATTTATCCATTAATCTTATTTAAGTTATTTAAAAACCCTAAAGTATTAAATTTCCACCACGTCTGACCTGTGGCCCTCTTCCCTCCTAAAATACAATAAAATGCTTCTTATTTTCTTTTAACTTTTATCATTGACTAATATTTATTCCCTTTTGACTTTAGAAACGACTAAGACTGTTCGTAACTTTAATAAGTTTCAAAACAAATTCTTGGAATTCAATTACAAAGTTACAAATTAGTTTCTTATTTTTGTTAATTTAATAAATCTTTTTCAAAGAGGAGGACTCTTATTGGTAAGGGAATATTTATATTATCGAAGGCAGAATAATAACAAATGGCTATTTGTTATTAGTGATATTAAAATAAGTGTAAATAAGTCTTTAGTTGTTATTTTTTTATTTCACTGATAACGAGACTGTGAGGAGGGGGCAAATGTGGGATATTTTAACAAGTAGAGCTTCCTTTAGAAAAGTTTTAATTTTCAAATCATCTTGAGGTTATTTCATTTATTTACAATTCAAAAAGGGTGTTTATGTTGATTAAGGAGAAAACCGGATTATAATTTGTTAAAAGGAAATTGGAATATGACCCTAAAAGGTATTAGAGTTCAAGTGTATTTTAAGAAATAATCTTGTTTTGTTAGATCTAAGATGAATGTGAATTAATCAAATGAAGTGAAACATTTTAAGTTGTTGTAAGATGTTGTTACACAGGGCTTTTAAATTCAGTCAATACATATTTTTCATTATTATTATCTTGATAACACTGCTCTGCAAAAATTAATTTTTTGTCTTTCCTTTTAATAAAACTATGCGGACTATATGGATCTTGATGCGCTAAACTCAGATCCGTTGTCGATTTTTTTCCATCAGATCTGGATTTTTTTTTATGGGCGTGGCAAATTTTTCCCCTTAAATTAGTCAGGTCCTAACTCGAGAACGACTCATCCGATTTTCAAAAGAAGATGCATAACAAAATTGCATTTAGTTTAGTCTAATATAATTTTTCTGTATCTCTTATCGTTTTGGAGTTATTTAGAAATTAATGGAGAAAAATGGTAATAAAATTCACATTTTTAAACCGATTTTTATTTTATTCTTAAGATATCTAGCTCTTAGAAAAATGTTTAAAATGTTAAAATTTTACTTTATCTTTTTTTTAATTACATTTTTAACCTAAAAAAAAATTACGAATTTTGCACGAAAAACAAATTTTTCTCCATTAATTTCTAAATAACTCCAAAACGATAAAAGACACAGAAAAATTATATTAAACTAAAATAAATGCAATTTTGTTATGCATCTTCAAGTGTTTTAATTTTGAAAATCGGATGAGTCGTTCTCGAGTTAGTACGAAATAGGTCTCCGTACATTAATGTCTTAGATATTTAATCAATTGTTACTTAAACATATTTTAAAAGTCTATTTGAATTTTGCCAATGAAAAAAAAAAATACAAACAAAATGTCATGAGTGTAAAGTTAAATTTGAAATTTATAACCCTAGACAAAAACCAATGTTTTTAACAGTGCTCTGTTAAGAAGTTAACATAGCTCTGTTAAGAACCAAAAATAGGGGAATGCACAAGGAATACGAATTCAATAATGTGGTGAAGTTAAATTTAAAATTTATAATCTCAGACACAAACCAACGTGTTTAACAGAGCTCTGTTATGTAGTTAACATAGCTCTGTTAAGAACCAAAAATAGGGGAATACACAAGAAATTCGAATTCCAGGCAACGTGGGCGGACAAATGGGCTATCAGATTGTAGCTGAGCATTTTATCTATGGGTAACCATAGTCAGAATCTATAACAAAGTAGGAACTATTAACAGTTTTCCAAAATATCAAATGTGAGATTATGCTAAGGTAGGATCGTAGATTCCCAGGAAACAAGACTACGTGGTCGAACAAATGCAGTATCGGGTTGTAGCTAAGGATGTCTCCTTTAAGCACCTATAGTCAGAACATTTAACAGAGCGAGTTGATAGGAGTTATTAATATTTTTTTAAAAATTTCATATGCTAGCTTATATTAAGTGAGGATTTCCGATTCCTAGGAAACAAGGCAACGTTTGGGAACAAATGAGGTATCGAAAAGTAGATGATGATGTTTTCTATAGGGCTCTATAGTCAGAATATCTAACAGAGCGAATTGGTAGAAGTTATTGAGATTTTTTTTTTAAATTTCATATGTGGGTTTATGTTAAGGGAGGATTCTAGATTTCTAGGAAACAAGGCAACGTGGGTGGACAAGTGAGGTATCGAAGAGTAGCTGATGATGTTTTCTATAGGGCTCCATAGTCAGAATAACTAACAGAGCGAGTTAGTAGAAGTTATTGAGATTTTTCAAAAATTTCATATGTGGGTTTATATTAAGGGAGGATTTCAGACTCCTTAGAAACAAGGTAAGGTGGGCAGACAAGTGAGGTATCGAGAAATATCTAATTATGTTTTCTATAGGGCTCCATAGTCGAAATATCCAACAGAGCGAGTTGGTAGAAGTTATTGAGATTTTTCAAAAATTTAATATGTGGGATTATGTTAAGGGAGGATTCCAGATTTCTAGGAAACAAGGCAACGTGGACGGACAAGTGAGGTATCGGGGACTAGCTGAGAATGTGTTCAATAGGGCTCCATAGTTAGAATATCTAACACAATCTCACATTTGATATGTTGGAAAACTGTTAATGGCTCCTACCAACTCACTCTGTTATAGATTCTGACTATGGGTACCCATAGATAACATCCTCAGTTGCAATATGATACCCAATTTGTCCTCCCACGTGCATTGTTTACTAGGAATTCGTATTCCTTGTGTATTCCCTTTATTTTTGGTTCTTAACAGAGCTATGTTAACTACATAACAGAAGTCTGTTAAAAACATTTTTTTGTGTCTAAATATTGCTTGTCAACAATTCGATATGTTGTGGCCCTATCTATGGATACGATTTTTTTAATTTTTTCTAAAATTACGGATTTTCACAGAGGCCATTCCATTGATGTTATCATATTTTGGGAATGGCTTATCTAAATTCGTTAGGCGGATTCATCACAAAATTTTCTTTATGCCTTTATAACACAATTCTTTTATATAGTCAACGGTTATGGAGATTTTCACATAAAAATTAGATCTTTTTTTTGAAAAATCGAAAAATTATTTTTTTTTTCAAAAATTTATAAAAAATTGAAGATTTCAAAAACTTACAATTTATTTATTTAAACTGTAAATATTATAAACAACCGAAGCCTTATTTCGTGAAAATACATGAATAAATAAGCACCATTTTTCCATTGCTACTCACTTCATGTACCTTTTTTGTTAACAAAATCACTTTTTATCAATGGATTTATACATTCCTTAGAAAAATTATCGGAAAAATCGAAATTCTAAGTCTAAGTGGTCAAGTTGAAGTTTTTTTTTATTATAGTTGAAGGTTGAACCTGGATATCTCATAAACTATAGGAGATGAACCATAGGTGCGTTTTGTAGATCTCGGCTAGCGAGCGCATATAGCTCCCCTCCTGATAAGTCGAAAGGATTATTCGAGCTTAAGTTAAGAAACTTAAGCCCGAATACTCCTCCTCAATAGAAATATAGAACTACAGCACTACAACTTCCATCCACGACTTTACAAGCTATTTGGCGCCGGTTTACCCCGACAAACCCACTATTTGGCCTCTGGTATATTATGGTGAATTTTCTATAGAAATTATTAATATCGAAATTTTTCTATAGAAAACATTTAATATCGAAATTTTTCTATAGAAATCAAAAATCGTCAAAAAGTTGAAGATTTTTTTTCGAAATCAAATATCTCATAAACTATAGGAGGTTCATCTCAGTGCCTTTTGTAGATCTCAGCTAGCAAACTACGTACATATAAAAATCTTTTATATCGGATAAAATATGTGACTTCTGGATAGTTTTTATTTTCTACAAATCCGAGGTGCCCTACTTTGAGCGCATATAGCCCCCCTCCTGATAAGCCTACTTACTCTAAATTTTTAACTTAAGCTCGAATACTCTTTCTTAATAGAAAATTAGAACTACGACATTACAATTTCCGTCATTTTTTCTTCTGATATCTATTAAGTAAAATATGATTTGTAGATGTCTTTTAAAAAGGCATATTCAAATAACCAAATCTCTTTTTGCCTAGCCATTTCTTCAAATTTGGGATCAACAAATAGTCATTCAGGTCTAAATCTAGAGAACTTGGCGGATAAGGGGGCAATTCGTAGCCCAATTCATGTAGTTTTGGAGTGAAATCTACACAAGTGTTCACTTTTCATGTGAAAAATAAACACATTGATTGCTTCTTCTCTTGAATGTACTAAATGTGGATTGTACCGTGCATCCCAAAAAAGTCCTCCATGACTTTACGAGTTCTTTGGCGACGCCAAACCCACTATTTGGCCTCTGGTGTATTATGGTGAATTTTCTGTGGAAATTTTTAATATCGAAATTTTTCCATAGAAAACTTTTTGAAATTTTTCTATAGAAATTTTTCGGAAATTTTCCAGGGACCAAAAATAACTGTTATTTTTAAATTTTTAATTAAAAAAAGCAACCGCAAGGAAATGTCGGAGAATTAAACCAAGTATACCATTTTGAATAGTGAAAGTCTTAGAATAAATTTTTATAAAATGCGATGCTTTTTAAAAATCTGATTTTTAGTTTTTAGAAAAAAATAACAGTTATTTTTTGATTTTTATTTTTTTTTGAGCAAAAATAACAGTTATTTTTAACTTTTATTTTTTCGAGCAAAAATAAAAGTTATTTTGTAACTTTTATTTTTTTTCGAGCAAAAATAACTGTTATTTTTGAATTTTGTTTTATCGAGCATAAATAAAAGTTATTTTTTGACTTTTATTTTTTTGAGCAGAAATAAAAGTTATTTTTGTGTTTCCAACCCCAATTATGATTGCAAAATTCAACTCCATTAATTTTTGAGCATATGCAAATTATTTTCACTGAAAAATTACTTTTGTTTGAAAGAAATGTTCAATAAATTTATGATTTCAAACAAAAATAACTTTTATTTCTGCTCGAAAAAATAAAAGTAAAAAAAAAAAATATTTCAGCTCGAAAAAATAAAAATCAAAAAATAACTTTTATTCTTGCTTGAAAAAATAAAAGTCAAAAATATCAGTTATTTTTGTTCGAAAAACTAAAAGTTAAAAATAAGTTTTATTTTTGCTTGAAAAAATAAAAGTCAAAAATAACTGCTATTTTTTATCGAAAAAATAAAAGTCAACAAATAACTTTTATTTCTGCTCGAAAAAATAAAAGTCAAAAATAACTTTTATTTTCTGTCTTTTATAACAGTTTATAACAGTTACGGTCCCTGAAATTTTCTATAAAAAACTTTAATATCAATATCGAAAATTTTCTACAAAAAACTTTAATATCGAAAATTTTCTATTGAAAACTGCCTTGCCCTCATAAATTGATTGTAATCTGAGACTTTATTTAATATTTATTTATTAAAAAGTCTATTAAGTGAAATTGAAAGGCAATACTAAATCAATTTCTATTAAAAAGTAAATAATAACGTTTTGTTGCGGACGTCTACATTTAATGTTGAAACAGCAGAGCAGAGGCTTTAGTACATAATTTATTCATATTTTCTTTTTTTTTTCAAATAACCCCAAAACTGTCAACAACATGATGTCTAATTTGGGGCGTTTACAATATTTAATGTATCCTTTAATAATTACATTATAAACGCAATTTTACCTTTTAATTAAAATGACAAAATTTTAGCTTTTTATGGCTCGCCGGATTTTAATATTTTCGGCCTTAATTCTTTTTGTCTAGTTTAAAATTTTCAAGCAAATAAAATCCATTTGTTAAATTACAAATTATATCTGCTATAACTCAATTTGCATAAATTTTATACATTTTAAAATTACTTTACATTACACTCCATACTTCATAGTTATAACACACAAAATATTCCATTACATCACTTTGATTTTTCTAAAATATTCGTAGTCCTGTTAAATGGTGGAAGCGAACCCCAACCCCTGGGTTTGATAAATTGGAAGTTATTAAAAATCCAAGTTACACCCAGATTTTTATTTTGGTGTAATCTTTTTACTAAGTACTTATATTTTAGTTTATTACTTTTAAGTAATTTTTTTTTCTTCTAGCATTTTATTATTCATAAAGCTTTTAGAAAAAAAAGCTTGTGGCTAAGTTCCTCGTGCTTGGCAAAGTGGATAGAGTGGTTCATGAAAGGACGGACAGTCATAGACTAACATATGAATACAAGAGAAGTATTTATCTTGCGGACATTTATGTCACAACATGATAATGTGATTATTTATTTAAATTTACACTAGTTATATTACTTTTAAAAAATTCTGAGTGAAACTTATTTTTCTTAGATGATAAATATTACTTTACATTGTAATTTAATAGTGCTTTAGTGCACAGTGAGTTAGTTCTTCAAAAAATAACCAATATTGAATATTTTCAATTAAATTAATATCAAAATTTTTTTTAATCTCGAAAATTTTCTACGAAAAAATTTCAAATCGAATATTTTTTATGAAAAAATTTAATATCTGAAATTTTCTATAAAAGAATTTAATGTGTGTGAAGATAAATTCGAGATTAACTAGCAAAGACAAAAACCGTAAATTTTAGCAGAGTCAATTTTACAGTCAACAGAGCGCTGTTAGCATTTTAACAGTGATGTTAAATATTATATTGGAGTTAGTGGAAAAGTTTATGGACGATTTTGGACATATAAAAAAAGCTTCAAGCATTCCACTTTATATGAATCGGGTACTCCAGAGTGTCCTTTTTGAAATAAATTTCAGGAAAACGACATATAAGGTATCAATTAGGACCCTTAGGAGTACATACTCCATATAGTGGTATACGTCTAGAATTCCATTTTTGACTTCCAACATCTTCTTAAAATCTTTCTGAGCAAATAAAATGTTTTATTCAAAAAATTCCACCATTATTTCAAGCACTCTGGAGTACCCGATTCATATAGTGGGATGCTTGTGGCTTTTTTATATGTCCAAAATTGTCGATAAACTTTTCCACTAACTCCAATATAATATTTAATATCACTTTTAAACTGCTAACATCGCTCTGTTGACTGTAAAATTGATTCTGCTAAAATTTACGGTTTTTGTCTTTGCTAGTTAAAATTGAATTTATCTTCACACACATAAGAATTTAATATAGAAATCTTTATATGACAAAAATTCATATTGAAAATTTTCATGAAAAATATCGAAAATATCGATAATTTTCTATGAAAATATTTTACATCGAAAATTTTCTATGAAAAAATTTCATATCGAGAATTTTCTATGAAAAAATTTAATATCGAAAATTTTCTAAAAAAATATCATTTATCGAAAATTTTCTATGAAAAAATTTAATATCGAAAATTTTCTATAAAAAAATTTAATACAGAGAATTTTCTTTGAAAAAATGTTGTATCAAAAATTTTCTTTAGAATACTTTATAATCGGAAATTTTAAACAGAAAAATTTAATTTCAAAAATTTCTTTAGAAAATTTTTAATTTCAAAAATTTTCTATAGAAAACTTTAATATTGACAATTTTCTAAAGAAAACTTTAGTATAGAAAATTCTGTCCAGAAATTTTAAATATCCCAAAGAGAACTTTAATATCAAAACTTTTATATATTGTAGAATATTTTAATACCGAAAATTTTCTATAGAAAATTTTAATATCAAAAATTTTCTATAGAAAATTTTAATATCGAAAATTTTCTATAGAAAATTTAAATATCGAAAATTTTCTATAGAAAATTTTAATATCGAAAATTTTCTATAGAAAATTTAAATATCGAAAATTTTCTATAGAAAATTTTAATATCGAAAATTTTCTATAGAAAATTTTAATATCGAAAATTTTCTATAGAAAATTTTAATATATTAAAATTTTAATATCGAAAATTTTCTATAGAAAATTTTAATATATTAAAATTTTTTTTTTTATTATATTAAAATTTTCTATAGAAAATTTTCGATACTAAAATTTTCTATAGAAAATTTTAATATCGAAAATTTTCTATAGAAAATTTTAATATCGAAAATTTTCTATAAAAAATTTTAATATCGGAAAGTTTCTATAGAAAATTTTAATATCGAAAATTTTCTATAGCAAATTTTAATATCGGAAATTTTCTATAGAAAATTTTAATATCGAAAATTTTCTACAGAAAATTTTAATATAGAAAATTTTCTATAGAAAATTTTAATATCGAAAATCTTCTGTAGAAAATTTTAATACGAAAATTTTCTATAGCAAATTTTAATATCGAAAATTTTCTATAGAAAACTTAGATATCGAAAATTTTCTATAGAAAATTTTAATACCGAAAATTTTCTATAGAAAATTTTAATACCGAAAATTTTCTATAGAAAATTTAAATACCGAAAATTTTCTATAGAAAATTTTAATATCGAAAATTTTCTATAAAAAACTTTAATATCAAAAATTTTACATAGAAAATTTCAATATCGAAAATTTTGTATAGAAAACTTTAATATCGAAATTTTTAATAAAAAAATTTAATATCGAAAATTTTGAAAAGAAAAATTTAATATCGAAAATTTTAAGTGGAAACATTACATTCAAAATTTTTAATAGATATAATATCAAAAATTTTCAATAAAAAAATTTAATATCAAAAATTTTCTATAGAAATTTTTAATATCAAAAATTTTTATAATTATTTTTAAAATCAAAAATTTTCTATAGAAATTTTTAATATCAAAAATTTTTATAAATATTTTTTAAATCAAAAATTTTCGGTAGAAATTTTAAATATCAAAAATTTTTATAAATATTTTTAAAATCAAAAATTTTCTGTAGAAATTTTTAAAATCAAAAATTTTCTGTAGAAATTTTTAGTATCAAAAATTTTCTATAGAAATTTTTAATGTCAAAAATTTTCTATAGAAATTTTTAATATCAAAAATTTTCTATAGAAATTTTTAATATCAAAAAATTTCTATAGAAATTTTTAATATCAAATATTTTCTGTAGAAATTTCTAATATCAAAAATTTTCTATAAAAATTTTTAATATCAAAAATTTTCTCCAAAAATTTTAAAAATCAAAAATTTTCTATAAAAATTTTAAATATCAAAAATTTTCTATAAAAATTTTTAGTATCAAAAATTTTCTCCAAAAATTTTAAAAATCAAAAATTTTCTATAAACATTTTTTATATCAAATATTGTCTATAAAATATTAATAATATTAAATTTTCTATAAATTTCTTTATATCAAAAATTTTCTTTAGAAATTTTAAAAATTTCAAAAATTTTCTATAGACATTTTTAATAACAAAAATTTTTTATAGCAATTTTTAGTATCAAAAATTTTCTATAAAAATTTTTAATAACAAGAATTGCTAAAAAAAATTTTAATATCATAAATTTTCTTTAGAAATTTTTAATATCAAAATTTTGCTATTAAAATTTTTAATATCAGAAATTTGTAATATTAAAAATTTTCTTTAGAAATTTTAAAAATTTCAAAAATTTTTTATAAAACTTTTAATATCAAAAATTTTTTATAGAAATTTTAAATATCAAAAATTTTTAATAGAATTTTTTAATGTGGAAATTTTTCTATAGAAAATTGTAACAACAAAAATTTTTTGAACACGATTTTAATATCGAAAATTTTCTGTAGACATTTTTAATATCGAAATTTTTCTATAAAAATTTTAATATCAAAAATTTTTTATAAAAAATTTGAATATCAAAAATTTTCTATAAAAATTTTTAATATCAAAAATTTTCGATAAAAATTTTTCTATAGAAATTTTTACTAACAAAAATTTTCTATAGAAAATTTTAATATCAAAAATTTTGTGTAGAAATTTTTAATATCAAAAATTTTCTTTGGGAAATTTTGATGTAAAAAATTTTCTAAGATAATTTTAATGCAAAAATTTTCTATAGACATTTTTAATATCAAAAATTTTTAAATAGAAATTTTTTATACAAAAATTGTCTATAGAAATTTTTAATATCAAAATTTTTCTATAGAAATTTTTAATATCAGAAATTTTTTGTATTAAAAATTTTCCATAAAAATTTTAAATATAAAAATTTCCATAAAAATTTTTAATATCAAAAATTTTCTATAGAAATTTTTATTATAAACAATTTTCTATAGAAATTTTTATTATAAAAAATTTTCTATAGAAATTTTTAATTACAAAACTTTTCAATAAAATTTTTCAATAAAAAATTTTTAGTATCAGAAATTTTTAAACTTTTAAATATCAAAAATTTTCTATAGAAATTTTTAACATCAAAAATTTTCTATGAAAAAAACTTTTCCAAAAATGAATTTACTTTGCCCTATTGTGCCTAATAAGCTTTTGTGAATAGAACAAGTGCTAATATCAGTTTGAAAGGAAAAACATGTTGTTTTTGCACTAAAATTCTGTTTCCTGGAAAGAAAATTAAAACTTTGAAAAACAACATGTGTCAGCAAATTATACATAAGTATATAGATGTGAATTTTGAGATTTAGTGGAATTTTAAGGTAAAATGTTGTTGATATTTATTTCCTAGCAGATCCCTTTAATGTTATTCAAAGAAATGTAAATTATAATCAAATTTTAGTATGTTTTATATCTTTTTTCTTTTCAATGAAATGAACTAATATCAATAATGAGATTTGCTTGAATGAATGTTTTTCCAATATGTAGCAGACTTCAGTGATTTTTTCCAGGTATTCTTTGTCAGTGATCCATGTTACAGGAAGATTAATGGGGTAATAAAAATCCCAATATATTTCATCAATTTATCTTTAAATAATGGCTTTTTTAAGCAAATATTGAATAGAATGGTTTTTCGAAATGGTAATAAATATTCATATGTCCCTTAAATACTGAAATACCTTTTAATTTTGAATTATTTGAGACCAGTCACTTAAATACAAAAAACAGACATTGTGGTCTAATATCGATAACTTAACTTAATGTTAATACAATCATTATACACTGTGCTACACAAAAATATGAGGGCATTCTCTTATAGCAAATTTGATTTTCCATCACTCTGAAATGAAAAAATCCCCTTACATTGTCGTTTATATCTCTTTAACTTCCTACAGATTTTAATGATTTTATCAGCAAGATAAATTTTCAATTAAATTATGAATTATATTTAAGCAAAACTCAAAAGAAAACTTTATAAATATTTATTACTTGTAGTAATAATAACAAAAATTCCAACAAAAATATTCAAATTACTAAAGTTTTACAAACTTTTAAACCACTTAAGCGTTTAAGAAAAACCACAAATTTTTCCCGAATTTTCAAAACAAGAAAAAACATTTTCTTTGGCAATGAAATTATACGCATTTTAGCTGTTGAAAAAAACTTAAACTATTTACTTATATAATATTTATATTGCAAATTTGTCTGTATATTGCCAAAGTTTTGAACCTTAAGAACTTAATTTTGCAAAAACAAACCAAACGTTTTCCTTAAGTTTGACATTCTTTCGATGGAAAAGAAGAGTTAAATAATCCTTTCTTCAGTTCCTGTCTCTGGTATAATTCAAAAAATGAATAAAGTTTTACTTAAGTTTATGAATAAATTTGAAAAATTTTATTTACATTAATCCCAGTTATTTAAAAAATGATTGAAGATGACTGGGATTTGGGTAAAAGTAGAAAACACAATCTTGGAAAAATTCTTTTAAGAGAAAAGAATATATTTCTAAACCACAAATATGTATAAATATTAAATCGTAAGAGTGTTTGCAATAAATTTCAAATCATTACATAAATAAAACATAAATTCCTTAAAAGGAAGAATATCTGGAGAATACAAAGATACACAAATTGTCCTCACTATTATATAATATCGAAATTTTTTTAAGGATAATTTTAATACAAAACAACATTTATAGAAAATTTTGTTATACAAACTTTTCCGTAGAAATCTTTAATATAGAAAATTGCATATAGAAAATTTGAATCTTAAAAATTGACTAAAAAAACTTAAAAATCAAAAATTGTAAGCACAAAATTTATAAATAACTTCAATATCTAAAAAAAATTTTAATAACAAAAATTTTCTAAAGAAAATTTTAATGTCGAAAATTTACTAAAAAAAAATTTAATATCTATAATTTTCTAAAGAAAATTTTAGTATTGAAAATTTCTATAGAAAAATTTAATATCGAAAAATTTATTATTGAAAATTTTCTATATTAAAGTTTTCTATAAAAAATTTTTTCTATTAAAATTTTTTCTAGAAAATTTTCGATACTAAAATTTTCTTTAGAAAATTTTCGATATTAAAATTTTCTATAGAAAATTTTCGATATTACAATTTTGTATAGGAAATTTTCGATATTAAAATTTTCTATAGAAAATTTTCGATATTAAAATTTTCTAAAGAAAATTTTCGATATTAAAATTTTCTATAGAAAATTTTCGATATTAAAATTTTCTATAGAAAATTTTCGGTATTAAAATTTTCTAAAGAAAATTTTCGTTATTAAAATTTTCTATAAAAAATTTTCGATATTAAAATTTTCTATAAAAAAATTTCGATATTAACATTTTCTATAGAAAATTTTCGATATTAAAATTTTCTATAGAAAATTTTCTATAAAAAATTTTCGATATTAAAATTTTCTATAGAAAATTTTCGATATTAAAATTTTCTATAGAAAATTTTCGATATTAAAATTTTCTATAGAAAATTTTCGATATTAAAATTTTCTAAGGAAAATTTTCGATATTAAAATTTTCTATAGAAAATTTTCGATATTAAAATTTTCTATAGAAAATTTTCGATATTAAAATTTTCTATAGAAAATTTTCGATATTAAAATTTTCTATAGAAAATTTTCGATATTAAAATTTTCTATAGAAAATTTTCTATATTAAAATTTTCTATAGAAAATTTTCTATATTAAAATTTTCTATAGAAAATTTTCGATATTAAAATTTTCTATTAACATTTTCTATAGAAAATTTTCGATATTAAAATTTTCTATATTAAAATTTTCTATAAAAAATTTTCGATATTAACATTTTCTATAGAAAATTTTTGATATTAAAATTTTCTATGGAAAATTTTCGATATTAAAATTTTCTATAGAAAATTTTCGATATTAAAATTTTCTATAGAAAATTTTCGATATTAAAATTTTCTATAGAAAATTTGCGATATTAAAATTTTCTATAAAAAATTTTCGATATTAAAATTTTCTATAGAAAATTTTCGATATTAAAATTTTCTATAGAAAATTTTCGATATTAAAATTTTCTATAGAAAATTTTCGATATTAAAATTTTCTATAGAAAATTTTCGATATTAAAATTTTCTAAAGAAAATTTTCGATATTAAAATTTTCTGTAGAAAATTTTCGATATTAAAATTTTCTATAGAAACTTTTCGATATTAAAATTTTCTATAGAAAATTTTCTATATTAAAATTTTATATAGAAAATTTTCGATATAAAAATTTTCTATAGAAAATTTTCGATATTAAAATTTTCTATAGAAAATTTTCGATATTAAAATTTTCTATAGAAAATTTTCGATATTAAAATTTTCTATAGAAAATTTTCGATATTAAAATTTTCTATAGAAAATTTTCGATATTAAAATTTTCTATAGAAAATTTTCGATATTAAAATTTTCTATAGAAAATTTTCGATATTAAAATTTTCTATAGAAAATTTTCGATATTAAAATTTTCTATAGAAAATTTTCGATATTAAAATTTTCTATAGAAAATTTTCGATATTACAATTTTGTATAGAAAATTTTCGATATTAAAATTTTCTATAGAAAATTTTCTTTCGAAAATTCTCGATATTAAAATTTTCTATAGAAAATTTTCTATATTAAAATTTTCTATAGAAAATTTTCGATATAAAAATTTTCTATAGAAAATTTTCGATATTAAAATTTTCTATAGAAAATTTTCGATATTAAAATTTTCTATAGAAAATTTTCGATATTAAAATTTTCTATAGAAAATTTTCGATATTAAAATTTTCTATAGAAAATTTTCGATATTAAAATTTTCTATAGAAAATTTTCGATATTAAAATTTTCTATAGAATATTTTCTTTAGAAAATTTTCGATATTAAAATTTTCTATAGAAAATTTTCGATATTACAATTTTGTATAGAAAATTTTCGATATTAAAATTTTCTATAGAAAATTTTCGATATTACAATTTTGTATAGGAAATTTTCGATATTAAAATTTTCTATAGAAAATTTTCGATATTAAAAATTTCTATAGAAAATTTTCGATATTAAAATTTTCTATAGAAAATTTTCGATATTAAAATTTTCTATAGAAAATTTTCGATATTAAAATTTTCTATAGAAATTTTTCTATATTGAAATTTTCTATAGAAAATTTTCGACATTAAAATTTTCTATAGAAAATTTTCGGTATTAAAATTTTCGATATTAAAATTTTCTATTGAAAATTTTCGATATTAAAATTTTCTATAGAAAATTTTCGGTATTAAAATTTTCTATAGAAAATTTTCGATATTAAAATTTTCTATAGAAAATTTTCGGTATTAAAATTTTCTAAAGAAAGTTTTCGATATTAGAATTTTCTATAGAAAATTTTCGATATTAAAATTTTCGATAGAAAATTTTCGATATTAAAATTTTCTGTAGAAAATTTTCTATAGAAAATTTTCGATATTAAAATTTTCTACAGAAAATTTTCGATATTAAATTTTCTATAGAAAATTTTCGATACTAAATTTTCTATAGAAAATTTTCGATACTAAATTTTCTATAGAAAATTTTCGATATTAAATTTTCTATAGAAAATTTTCGATTTTAAATTTTCTATAGAAAATTTTCGGTATTAAATTTTCTATAGAAAATTTTCGGTATTAAATTTTCTATAGAAAATTTTCGGTATTAAATTTTCTATAGAAAATTTTCGGTATTAAATTTTCTATAGAAAATTTTAGGTATTAAATTTTCTATAGAAAATTTTCGATATTAAAATTTTCTATAGAAAATTTTCGATATTAAAATTTTCTAAAGAAAGTATTCGATATTAGAATTTTCTATAGAAAATTTTCGATATTAAAATTTTCTATAGAAAATTTTCGATATTAAAATTTTCTATAGAAAATTTTCGATATTAAAATTTTCTATAGAAAATTTTCGATATTAAAATTTTCGATAGAAAATTTTCGATATTAAAATTTTCTATAGAAAATTTTCGATATTAAAATTTTCTACAGAAAATTTTCGATATTAAATTTTCTATAGAAAATTTTGGATACAAAATTTTCTATAGAAAATTTTCTATAGAAAATTTTCGATATTAAATTTTCTATAGAAAATTTTCGGTATTAAATTTTCTATAGAAAATTTTCGGTATTAAATTTTCTATAGAAAATTTTCGGTATTAAATTTTCTATAGAAAATTTTCGGTATTAAATTTTCTATAGAAAATTTTCGGTATTAAATTTTCTATAGAAAATTTTAGGTATTAAATTTTCTATAAAAAATTTTCGATATTAAATTTTCTATAGAAAATTTTCAATTTTAAAATTTTTAATATCGTTAATGTTTTCTATAGAAAGTTTTCGATAATTAAGTTTTCCATAGAAAATTTTCGATATTAAACTTTTTAAAGAAAATTTTCTATAATTAAGTTTTCTACAGAAAATTTTCGATATTAAAGTTTTTTTTTGCAAAATTATCGATATTAAAGTTTTCTATAGAAAATTTTCGTTATTAAAGTTATCTGTTTTCGATATTAATGTTTTCTATAGAAAAAGTTCGATATTAGAGTTTTCTATACAAAATTTTCGATATTAAAATTTTCTATAGAAAGTTTTCGATATTAAAGTTTTCTATAAAAAATTTGCGATATTAAAGTTTTCTAAATAAAATTTTTGATATTAAATTTTTGTAGAAAATAATTTAGATTTTTAGGTTTTCTATGGAAAATTTTCGATATTAAAATTTTCTTTAGAAAATTTTCGGTATTAAAGTTTTTTTTTTTAATTTTACTTTCAAACCTTATCATTTCTGGAACCTTGTAATTTATAAATTGTGTTAACGAATTCTGACTTTGTGCTTTGTTTAATTTAAATTAGTTATTTTTGAATTTTCTAATTATCCGCCCAAATTAATGTTTATACATATTTATGTTACCAAAAGTTACAATTAAGGCTAAAAAGGAAGTTTTCCATTACCAAACATTGCCTGATCCTCATTACTCAAACCTAAATCCCCTTAATTTAAGGTAACAAGGAGTGTCTGTGTAACTAACGTAAATATATAGGATTTACACATACAAATATGCGTGTTGCCAAAAGCCAATTTGTGTTGCTGTGTTCTTAAGTATTTTGTCATGTTTTCTATCTTTTGATGAAACTGAAGCTTATGATGACGATGATGAAGATAATAATGATGATTCTTATGTTTATGGTGATGTGTGTTTGTATTTAATTAACATAATATTAAGGCATAACTTACCGGATTCTAAACATGCAAATATCTAGATGCTAGCATTGTTATCCCTGACTATAGCAATTCATACAAAATATTGAAAATATTGTCCTTGCAGGATATGTCGGAGAATTTCTTCGAGAGAATCTGTTTGATTTAAACATGTCATGACTTTTATATTAGCCACATAAAGATAAAATTATTTAAATTTTTATTATACATATTTATGTTCTACAAATACTTCAAGTTAATAAATTTTGAAGAATAATCTTATTTAATAAAATTATCATAAATCCTTGTATTTATAGGCATTTTTCACCAGCATCTTCTATAAGAGATATTATTTTCTTCCCTTCAATAACAAACGAGGATGTTCTACATATAATACATATGTATTGTATGTCTGAATCTAAATTATTTATAATGATTACCCTCAATATAATTTAGATATATTTGTTTTTTGATTTTCTGAGATGGAGGTTATTAAAAATCAATAAATTTAAGCTTTTTGTATTAAAAAAAGAAATTAAATAAAAATATAGAAAATATGAAAGTTTTCTATAGAAAAATTTTGATAATAAAGTTTTATAAAGAAAAGTTTCGACACCAAAGTTTCCTGTAGAAAATTTTTGGTATTAAATTTTTATATAGAAAATTTTTGATATAAAATTTGTATATAGAAAATGTTTCATATTAAAGTTTTCTATAAAAAATTTCGATACCAAACATTTTTTTAGAAAATTTTCGATATTAAAATTTTCTATAGAAAATCTTCGATTTTAAAATTTTCTATAGAAAATCTTCGATTTTAAAATTTTTTATAGAAATTTTCGATATTATAATTTTCTATAGAAAATTTTCGATATTAAAATTTTCTATAGGAAATTTTCGATATTAAAATTTTCTATAGAAGATTTTTGATGCTTAAGTTTTCTATAGAAAATTTTCGATATTAAAGATTTCTATAGAAAATTTTCGATACTAAAGTTTTCTATAGAAAATTCGATATTTCTATAGAAAATTTTTGATATTTAAGTTTTCTATAAAAAATTTTCGATATTTAAGTTTTCTATAGAAAATTTTCGATTCTAAAGTTTTTAGAGAAAATTTTCAATTTTAAATTTCTATATTAATAATACTTCATATTAAAGTTTTCTATAGAAAATTTTCTATGTTATATAAATTTATATATATATAATTTTTGATATAAAATTTTTATATACAAAATGTTTCATGTTAATGCTTTATATAGAAAATTGTCGATAGTAAATTTTTTCATAGAAAATTTTTGATTTTAAATTTTTGCATAAAAATTTTTCACATTCTATTTTTATATAGAAAAATTTTTGTATTACGTTTTTATATTGAAAATGTTTCATATTTAAGTTGTTTTTAGAAAATTTTTGATATTAAGTTTTTCAATAGAAATTTTTCGATAAAGTTTTTAATTGAAAATGTTCGATATTAAATTATTTTATAGGAAAATTTCTCATATTAAAGTTGTCTATATAAAAATTTTTCATACTAAAGTTTTTTATAGAAAATTTTCGATATTATATTTTTACATAGAAAATTTTTTATATTAAAGTTTTCAATATAAAAATTTTCAATTTAAGTTTTATGTTTTTTCGATATTAAACTTTTTAATAGAAATTTTTTGAATTCAATTTTTGTATAGAAAATTTTCGATACCAAACATTTCTATAGCAAATTTTCGATACTAAAAATTTCTATAACAAGTTTTCCATAGAATATTTTCGGTATTAAAATTTTCTATACTAAAATCTTCTATAGAAAATTTTCGATATTAAAATTTTCTCTAGAAATTTTTGATATTAAAATTTTCTATTGAAATTTTCGATATTAAAATTTTCTATAGAAACATTTTTTTCTAAAAAAAATTTTCGTTGTTGAAGTTTCAAAGAAAATTTTAAGTTTTCTATAGAAAATTTTTGATATTAAAGTTTTTATAAAAAATTTCGTTATTTAAGTTTCCTATATAAAAATTTCGTTGTTATTCAAATTTTCTATAGAAAATTTTTGATATTAAAATTTTCTATAGAAAATTTTTGATATTAAAATTTTTTATAAAAAAATTTCGACATTAAAATCTTCTATAGAATATTGTCGATATTAAAATTTTCGATATAAAAATTTTCTACAGAAAATTTTCGATATTAAAATTTTCTTTAGAATATTTTCGATATTAAAATTTTCTATCGATATTCAAATTTTCTATAAAAAATTTTCGATATTAATATTTTCTTTAGAAAAAAGGTTTCAATAGAAAAATTTTCAATATTGAAGTGGTCTATAGAAAATTTTCGATATTAAAATTTTCTATAGAAAACTTACTATATTATAGTTTTTTATAAAAAATTTTTGATGTAAAAATTTTCTATAGAAAAGTTTCGATATAATTATTTTCTAGACAATTTTCCATATTAAAATTTTCTATAGAAAATTTTTGATATTAAAATTTTCTATAGACAATTTTCCATATTAAAATTTTCTATAGAAAATTTTTGATATTAAAATTTTCTATAGAAAATTTTCGATATTAAAATTTTCTATAGAAAATTTTTGATATTAAAATTTTCTATAGAAAATTTTTGATATTAAAATTTTCTAAAGAAAATTTTTGATATTAAAATTTTCTCTAGAAAATTTTCTATATTAAAATTTTCTATAGACAATTTTCGATATTAAAATTTTCTATAGAAAATTTTTGATATTAAAATTTTCTCTAGAAAATTTTCTATATTAAAATTTTCTATAGAAAATTTTCTATATTAAAATTTTCTATAGAAATTTTCTATAGAAAATTTTCTATATTAAAATTTTCTATAGAAAATTTTCTATATTAAAATTTTCTATAGAAAATTTTCTATATTAAAATTTTCTATAGAAAATTTTTTATATTAAAATTTTCTATAGAAAATTTTCTATATTAAAATTTTCTATATTAAAATTTTCTATAGAAAATTTTCTATATTAAAATTTTCTATAGAAAATTTTTTATATTAAAATTTTCTATAGAAAATTTTCTATATTAAAATTTTCTATATTAAAATTTTCTATAGAAAATTTTCTATATTAAAATTTTCTATAGAAAATTTTCTATATTAAAATTTTCTATAGAAAATTTTCTATATTAAAATTTTCTATAGAAAATTTTCTATATTAACATTTTTTATATTAAAATTTTTTATAGAAAATTTTTGACATTAAAATCTTCTATAGAAAATTTCGATATTAAAGTTTTTTTTTATAGAAAATTTTCAATATAAATTTTTTGATATTAAATTTTGATAAAGAAAATCAATATTAAATTTTCGATTAGAAAATTTTCGTTGTTAACTTTTTCAGTAGAAAATGTTCCTTGTTAAAGTTTTCTATAAAAAAATTTCGCTGTTAAAGTTTTCTATAGAGAAAAGAAAATTTTCGATACTGAAGTTTTATTAGAAAATTTTGCATACTAAAGTTTTCGTTAGAAAATTTTCGATATTAAAGAAAATTATTAGTATAAAAATTTTCTATAGAAAATTTTATATATTAATCGATATTAAAGTTTTTAATTATACCCTTCACCATCATAGGGGAAAAGTTTATTATAAGTTTGTGCTGATGTATGTAACGCAAAGAAATATTTGTCCTAGACCTACCTTTTAGTATACCAATAGACTTAGAATTACATTCTGAGTCGATTTAGCGATGTCAGTCCGTCCGTCCGTCCGTCCATCCGTCTGGCTGGACGGCTGGCGGGACCCCCATGTAAACCATGTAATCAAACTACAGGTCGCAATTCTAAAGATCACAGATCATTTTTTTGATTGTGGGACCATATCTACTGAAATTCGTCAAAATCGGTCCATTATTTATGGTACCTCCCATAGGTCCCACTTCCCGGAATTGATATTTTAGCCACAAAAATCAATATTTTTTCATGATTTTTTCGAGATACCAAAAAATTATTGTAAATATCTTAATTAATACTTTGGAGTAAAACAACCCCAAAGTAAGACATGATTTACAATCCTATGGCCTTAAGTACTAAATAGCTGAATGTCGTCAAAATATTATCAAATTTACTTAGTTCTTTTCATATTAGAAAATTTTCAGTTTGGTTTAAAAAATTTTTGATTTTTTGAAAATTTTGTTCAACAAATATTACAAATTATAAATTATTATGTAATTAAGATGGTAATTTAAACTGAATGGCCCCGGTTCAAATCCCACCAAGGGCAACAATTTTTTTTAGTTTTTTTTTTATTAAAAGAGTCTTTTTAAATGATTTTTGAATTTTAAGAACTTAAATATTATCTTCTGTAAAAAAAATTTGTAAAACTAACTCACGTTAATGAAAAAATACCATCATAAGTCAATTTGATTATGTAGGGGATGTTGAATACCAAACACGATTCTAATTGGTCTTAACTTGGTAAGCCCAACTTATCTGGGTCATCCTTCATCTCAACTGTGGACACACACCTCCTCATGGTATCACCCGGGGAGCTAGTTTAACACCCATTAAAATTGTGAGTTAACATGTTCCGAGAGTTGTCCCATAAGATCGATAAAAAATGGGTTAGGATTACGGGCTAGTAACCCTCTCTTGAAAAAAAAAATACAATGAAGAGGATAAAATTAGAATTGAAATGTCCCACTACCTAATATTAGAGGAGGATGTCCGAAACTTCGATAGAAAGACCAAGTAGAGGAACATTTTTCAAAGCTTGGCCTATAAAATTGGAGAATATTCGCAAAAGATCGAAATCCATGGAATTCTAAAATATGCTCGGACTTTGACCTTAACAGGTTGTAACATTTAAGTAAGTAAGAGTCAATCTTATGTAAAAACTTATACAAAACAGAAGATTTAAATTGTTTAAGTTTTAAAATAATTTTAAAAAAGTTTTAAAATAATTACAAAAAATCGTATAAAAATATTTTTCCAAAAATTACAACAAAGCAAAAAAAAGCAGGGAAAAACAAAATTATTTTCACATGATTTTGGATCTTAAAGTAAATATTGTTTATATTAATTATAAGCTGCTAAGTTTTCAACATATGAAGTAGCTCAGTGGAAGAGTCTCTGCCTAGCAGTCGGAGGGTCTGGGTTCGAGCCCCCATGGGATCATAAAAAAATTTTGTATTTCGTTTAAAAATATATGTTTTTAATAAAACAACAACAAAAAAGTTGTTGCTGTTGTTGTTGTTGCTTTCAAATTGCTTACCCAAGTCATTACTTTTCTGCAATTGGTAAGTACTTGCCTCCAATGACATCCCCATGTTAATGTAATGACTTAAACAGCGAATGAGTAAGTAGTTCGTGTTCAATAGTTTAACTGTTTAACTCATTATTTGGTAATGAAAAGTTTTACTGGGTTGCTTATGTAAACCAAAATTCCTGTTACAATCGGAAATCTGTTTACATTTGACCATAGCTCCCATACAAACTCGTCTGTCAAAACGCACTAAATGAGACAAAAATCAATAAAACGTTCGTAAATCTGAAGATAATGTATGTATTTTTTGCATACATATTTTTTGTAAAAACTGTAATTAATTTGTCAAATTTCAAGATAATCGGTCCATATTTGACCCTAACTCTCAGATAAGTCCAAATGGGGAAAACAATTTAAATATATAAGTTTTGAGAACATTTTCATATGGTTTCGAAATTTAGCAAATATTTTTCTTTATACAGGAAAAATAGCATATTTGACGTTAGTGGTGAAGAGTATCGTATAGTCGGGCTAGATCGACTACAGCAATTTCTTACTTGTTTTGAATTGTGGTTTTGTGCTAATATTTTGGAATTCTTAAATTTATTTATTTTTGTCTCAGTTTTAAAAACATATGTTAATGAAGCCGCTTCAATATTCTTCGATATTTTTTAAATTGTGTGAGATCTAATGTTTTTATTTTTATTGTTTCTTTTTTCTTTACTTTTATTAAAAAAAAAAACTTTCTTAAGAAATTTTATATTAAAAAAAATACAAAACTTCTATTTGACGGCGATAATAAACTTTACCAAAAAATGCAAATAACTTTTGAAATAGACTTTTATTTGAACATTTACACATAAATTGGAAAAAAAGGAACCCATAGGAATAAAAATTGTCAATTTCCGTCCTTAAGTTTCATTCTCTAGATGTTCGAAGAATATAAAAAGAAAAACGTTTGTTGTTTTTTTTTATTGTTATGGCAGGTTTTGTTATAGAAAATTTAAAACTCATAACCATAAACATTTAATAAAGAAACCAAGAATATTGATACTATAAAGAGCTTGTTGACATACTTTCATCAAAAAAAGACTCATTTCCATTATTTTTTACCTTCTTTTTTTTTTCTTTTTGCCACAACTTTTATCATCTGTCTACCCGTCCTCAAGCTGTTGTGCGTGCGTTCCCTGTCCCCATGGTCATGATGACCGATTTTGCCTCAATTCTGTTGGTTGATTTCTATTGTATTCTTTCCATGGAAATACTCGTAATTGAGATACATGGACGAGGGAGTAAGAAATGTGATGTGATGAGATGGAGTATATGAATGGGTGCGTGTTATTTTATGGATATTTGTTTTACTTTTATGTTAATGTCATAAAAACAAATTGAAAAGGATTTTTTTGCGGTTGTATTGTCCTTCATGTTCAACAGTGTAGGTGTGTTTTTATGGGTTTACGTGTGCTTGTGTATATTTGTACGTGTGTTTTAGGACATATTGACATTGTACCAGGATTGTTGTTCTGTTTTTGCTGATGCTTATTTTTTTTTTCCATATGTTGGAATTCTGTTTTACCTTGATGTTTAATTTTCTTGAACACAAACATACTTGGATCATGTATTACTAATTAAATTAATTAGCAAAGGAAAATATGAAAAAAATGTTTTGGTCTTTAGAAGATGGATCTGGGAACATTTGATTAATATAAAGGTAATGAGAAAAAATTGAATATGGAATCAACCACAGAAGTGATTATTTCTAAAACATATGGTGTCAACCGCCGTGGTATAGGAGGTTAGTCATCCGCCTAGCATACCAGAGGCCGGCGTTAAAACGTAGGTCCCTTTCAATGAGTCTAAAAATAGAATCGAATGTAGCTCATTGTCTAAGAGAAGTATCCCTTGTTCCAATTGCAATGTTTTCGACATGTAATGGCCAGTGAAAATTGTAATAACTCGAAAATTCTTTAACCGATTTTAAAGGCATGTAGCTTATTGGAAAAATCATTGCGTTTGCACTAAGAACCAGAATCCACTTTTTTGCAAAAGGGGGAATAAATAGCTTTAATTTTGCAAAAACTGAAAATTTGTCCATTTTTTTTCGATTTAAACGCTATTTTTCAGATTTGGGGTCTATGCGCTACGTGTCAACGTTGTCAAATTCGACTAAAATTTTGTGGGTGGAAGTTTCTCACCAAATCTCACAATAATCCGACATGCACCCCTTGAAATTGGAAAATTTATTTTTTTTTTCATACATTTGAAAACCCGCTATAATGCGTATATCAAGCAAAAAACTAAAATTTTGTGAAAATGAGCGAATTCACTAAATTGTGAATAAATTCGAAAAAAAATCAATCGATTTTTATTGTCGATATCTCACTTTATTGCTATTATATGTCGCTATGCGATAAAATAATAAATCTGGAAGTTTTTTTTGCCGTTTTCGATTTTTCATGATTTTTTTTAAAACGAAAATTTTTGCCATTTTTACGTAAAAAATATATTTTTTTCTTAAGTTTTTTATTATAACTCCGATACTATTGATCCGATTGAAACGCGATATATAGACGAATTAAAGGCTATGTAAATCTTAATTTTTCTGATTTTATTTTAATAATATCGGACTAGTAGTTTTTGAGTTATCATTAATTATTTGAAGAAACGTCCAAAAAAAATTGCAATTTAAAAAAAAAAAAAATTTTAAAATCTTGCCATAGAATTTAAAAAAACATCAAATGTATATAGTGGTTACTCGAGCACATTTTTGATGTTGCCCTGTGTAATCTATTTGCACAACGTATGTGTGAGAGTGTTCTTGATCATGTGAGAATGTAGTGGAACATACATGAACATTCGTAAGCAACATTAGTGTAATCAATTCTTTGTTTACGTCTGCAGAAAATGCTAGAAGATGGACGAGTATTGTGGGAACAGTTTTAATTAAGACGCGTATAAGAGAACAGTGTGACTAAGAATATTTGTAAAGCAGTTTTGTGAAGTTTGTTTACAGTTTTTGTGAAAGTGTGTTTTAAGTGATTAACTCTAAAGTTAATAAAAGTATTACTTTGTAAAACTACATAAAGTGTTTTAATTTGTTTACGGTTGTTTGCAAAAAGAATTCCTTCCATGTTTTTAAAGGAAAAACGTAACAATACTTTTAAGAATGTGTCTTGTATAAGAGATATGGTCAAATAAGCAATATTTATGGTGAATATTATTAAAATCCAATTAAATTTGTGGCTGTAAAGGCCAAAAACTCTTTTCTGGGATGGCATCCCTATGGTACCCGAAATAGTAGTCTAATTTTGCCCAAAAAGTATAGGTATGGTCATTAGGCCAAAATATTAGTCTGTGCCAAAATTCATCAAATTATCTTTGATGGTAAAAGGTATAAATATGACGGTAACTAAGAGCATTTGGTATTGTTTCAACTCATTGTGCAAACATTTATTTGACGTCTTTTATATTAGATATATTCTTTCTGTGTTGTTGTTGATGCTCAAAGCTTACTGAAACTATTTAAGAAGCTGTTTTGCAAATTGTTGGTATCAAATGAAAGCAACCAAGATGACACACAAATCAATGATGACGGCGTTTTTTAGGCCATAGGTGATAAGTTGATAAGGCGTTTGTCCCAGCTTTTAGAAGAAGAACATATGTCAGTACACAAGAAAGGTGATAAAACTGAATGTGCCATTTTATTGCATATTAGGATCTTATCTTAGGCCCATAGTGTGTGAAAGGCTAAATCCCAAAGTTAACAAAATAATTGGGACCTACACTAATGTGGCTTTAGACCTGAAAAATCTAACACTGACCAGGATCTTTACACTATGTCTCAATCCTGGAGAAGACCCAAGAGGAACAAGTAGACACATATCATCTCTTCGTCGAATATAAAGCTGCTTTTGACTGCCCGATACAAACGAAGTTATTAAAGGCAATGTCTGAGTTTGGCATTCCTACGAAGTTAATAAGCTTATGCAGAATGATATTAACTAATACAACATCATCAGTTAAAAAAGGTCAAAGCTTAACGGAGTCATTCATATCTAAACGGGGATTCAGGCAAGGCAGTAATTTGTAATGCATCTGATATCCTGGGACGCCTATGCGCGAAGTGACTTCCGTCAAATGTGCGTACAATCGCAAAAATCGTGGAAAAATTCGAGCAAACCGGGTCTGTAGAAGATGTGAGAACACCAATGCATGCTCGTACAGCTCGTACTGCAGAAAATATTGCTGCTGTTCGCGAAAGTGTGGCTGAAGAGCCGTCCACCTCAACTCGTCGTCGTCGTGCCCAACAATTGCACCTCTCACGATCGTCGTTGATGAACATTATGCATAAAGACTTGCATTTACACGCTTACAAGGTGCAATTGGCTCAAGAACTAAAGCCTCTTGACCATTCCAAACGTCGTGAATGGGCAGAATGGTGGCAAGAAATGGCAACAGTGGATGATCAATTTTCGAAGAAAATCATCTTCAGTGATGAGGCACATTTTCACCTCAGTGGATTCGTCAATAAACAGAATTGCCGCATTTGGGCAAATGTGAATCCAAGAGTGATTGTCGAAAAACCAATGCACCCACAAAGAGTGGCTGTTTGGTGCGGTTTATGGGCTGGCGGCATCATCGGGCTGTATTTTTTCCAAAATGAGGCCGGTCAAGCAGTTACTGTGAATGGTGTTCGCTATCGTGAGATGATAACAAACTTTTTATGGCCCGAATTGGAAGATATGGATGTGGACGATATGTGGTTTCAGCAGGACTGTGCCACTTGCCACACAGCTAACGAAACAATGGCTCTTTTGCGCAACAAATTCAATGGCCGTGTTATCTCATGTAATGGCGATATCAATTGGCCGCCAAGATCATGTGATTTGACACCATTGGACTTTTTTCTTTGGGGTTATTTGAAAGAAAAGGTATACGTCGATAAGCCAGCAATAATTCAAGAGCTAAAGGATGAGATAATTCGGCACATTAACGGCATAGAACCTCCATTATGCCTCAGGGTCATCGAAAATTTGCACCATCGGATAGAGGTGTGCCGCCATGGTCGCGTCGCCCATTTGGCCGATATTTTGTTCCATACATAATTGAGTAATACCAATATATCATAATAAAATAAAATTACAATAATTTCCTAAATAGTTTGTGTTTTATTCAAAATCAACATCGGCCCTTGAAATTTACCCACCCGGTTATTTTTCCCCTAGTTTTCTAAAACTTGTGTTGATGAAGTTGTTGTTCTATTTGTGTCTATAAGAACAACATTTTTCTCTTAATATTTTGCTGTAAGAGTAGATACACTCTTTCTCTATTGCTGTTAACTTCAGATAATCTATTTGTACAACGTATGTGTGTGTTCTTGATCGTGTGAGAATGTATTGGAGCATACAATAACTTTCTTAAGCCACATTGTTAGTGTTTGTCTGCAGAAAATGCTAGAAACTCTACTAGCTTTTTTTTTCTACTATTTAAGTCCAATGAACGAATATTAGGGGATTAGCTTCAATTGAGACGCGTATAAGAGAACAGTGTGCCTAAGAATATTTGTAAAGCAATTTTGTGTAGTTTGTTTACAGTTTTTGTGAAAGTGTGTTTAAAGTGATTAACTCTAAAGTTAATAAAAAAACAACTTTGTAAAACAACATAAAGTGTTTTAATTTTGTTTTAGGTTGTTTGCAAAAAGAATTCCTTTCGCGTTTTAATAGGAAAAACGTAACAATATAATGGAAATAACTCCGCAACATCTAAACCGATAAGTCGACTTTAAGGTGTTTGGGAGCTTAAGTTTTGAAGGTTTGCTTTTACTGGGACGGCACAATTGGTGCCCAAAGTAGGGAACCTCTGACTCATAAATCACTTAAAACGATATATAATTGTCATTTCTTAACCGATTTGAAAAATTATACTATACAACAAATACTTAGGTCAAGATCTACAAAAGGTATTCCATATCCTATCTCTTACGGTTTTAAAGATATTCGATATTTAAAGATAAAGATATTTGTTACTAATATCTGAATAATAGAAACAAGAAGTGTATTAAAAGCGTTACTATGTAAAAACTTATAAGTGCCTACGAGTATAGTTAAAATTAAAAAAAAAAAATTCCCCCTTTTCTTTGTGGGGTAAAAAGTATTTGTCACCACCACAACAGCTCTTTTGCGTCTGCAGAAAATGCTAGAAACTCGACTAGCATTTTATACTATTTAAGGCCCATAAATGAATATTATGGGAATAGCTTTAATTGAGACGCGTATAAGAGAACAGTGTGCCTAAGAATATTTGTAAAGCAATTTTGTGTAGTTTGTTTACAGTTTTTGTCTGTAAATTTGTGCTGATGTAGAAATATTTATCTTATGCCCATCTTTAAGTATACCAATAGGTTAAGAATTACTTACAGAGTCGATTTAGCGATGTTAGTCCGTTCCTCTGGCTGGACGGCTGGCTGGTCTCTCATGTAAACTATGTAATCAATGTACAGGTCGCAATCCTAAAGATAATTTGATGAAATTTGGCACAGATCATTTGACAGTGGGACTATGGCTATTGAAATTCGTCAAAATCGGTCGATTATTAATGGTACCTAATATAGGTTCCAAGTTCCGGAATTGATATTTTGCCCACAAATATCAATAATTTTTCATGAAATTCAAAACAAATACCGAATATGTAAACCAAAATCACTGTAACAAATTTCGTTGAAATCTCTCCACATTTGACCATAGCTTCCATACAAACTCTTCTGCAAAATGCACTAAACGAAATAGAAATCACTTAAACGCTTGTAAATCTACAGATAATGAGAATTTTGAGTTTTATTTTTGCATACATAATTTTTGTATAAACTTTAATCAATTTGCCGACTTTCGATAATCGATCCACATTTGACCCTAGCTCCCAAATACGAGTCCAAATAGTATATTTGGATTGTTTTGTGGAATACATTTTTTACTTAGGTGTTAAGCCCCTAGTGCTGTAGTGAAGTAAATAAAAGCATTTGGTGTTATTTTAACTCATTGTGCAAACATTAATTTGACACTTTTTGTATAGGGTATTTTTCGACTCTGTGTTTGCAAAAAACAAAAGAAATAAATTAAGAAGATTTGTTGTTAAATTTTTAAAAATTTAAATTAAATTTTCAATATTTTTGTACTATGCAAAGAAAAACTTGACAGACTTTCTATAAGATATGTAGATAAGAATATCTCTAAACATTTGTGTAGACTAAGGAGGGAAAATTACACTGTGAAACAAACTAAAAGAAAGGAATTCAGTATTTCTTTCTTTTAGTTTTGTTACACAGTGTAATTTCTTCCCTCTTAATTATAATTATTTTACTTTTTCAGTTTCCATTTTAATGACTGTAAAAAAAACTCTTAACGTTTTATATTTTTTTTTCATTGTATTAATTTGCATTTAATTATGAATATTGAGGGTATTAGAAATAGAATTAACAATCACAAGTTGAAGATGACGATGAGGACCCTCAATGTTTATTATTGAGGAAAATAAATGAACATATGCTAATAATTAGTTCAATTCAATATTCATTTTTCTTACTTACGAATTCAATTTATTTTAATGTGCAATCTTTGAAACGAAAACTAATAAAAAAAGATGTAAAATAGAAAAAAAATCATGTTTTAAAGATCAATTAATTTTTATTAAAAATTTCTATAACTTCAGCAAGATATTGCAAGGAACTGCTAAACACATATAGAGAGCCTATATTCAAAACCGTCTATGAACCAATTTTTATCAAAATTACTTTTTTAAGAAAATGGTTTTTATTATAAAAATCGGAGAGAAGAAATCTTTTTTACCACTTTGGCTTAAAAATATTTTAGAATAAAATTGAATTATATTTAAATATTTTGGATATTAAACCGTTTTTTGCCTTTCCTTAAAAACATTACATTTGGTTCATAGTCGGTTTTGAATATATACTAAATTTCTAAAAAAGATACACATTGAAAGTATCTTTTTTAGAAATTTAATATTAAAAAAAAAATAAGTTTCAGATAATTTTAGCACTAAAATTCTTAGTCTAGAAATTTTTCTTAAAAAAATGTTTGTTTTATCACGCACCAAAAAAGAACTAAAATCCATTAACACAATTTCATATTTTTATTGTTTCTTCAAATCAATTGTATTACAAAAGTGTAAATAAATACTATAAATATTAACCCAAAAAAAAAAAACGATATTTTCATACAAATAGATTTTGTTTTGCATTTTTAAATAATATTTACTCTATTTATTTATTCAAATAGTAAATGCAAAAATAGCATTATTTCAAGGTGAGTGTAAATGTATTTACAGTAAAACCTCTTCTAAAAGACACTTGCCATAACCGGACACCTTCAGTAACCGGACAAACTTAATAGAACCGTTATAATAACATTTTTAAACCGACACCTCTTATAGCCGGACAAAAAAAACGCTTATATGAGTGTCCCGCTATGCTAGTTTTCACTGTATATAAATATTTATTTATTTTTCCATTCACCTTTACGCCTAAAAAAATCTGTAAAATATTTAAGAAGACAAATGCAAACAAAAGCTAAATTTCTATGGCTTAAATCAATTGTTATTAGATCTCGTATTTTCGCAAATAAAACGCAAAACGTTGGGAGGGAAAACTGCAAATGAAAAATTAAGTAAATAAAAAAAGTAATTTATTTAAACCACAAAATCCTATAACTAATTACACTAAGAAAGCTAAAATTCGATATATTGGGTGATT
The DNA here is from genome assembly GCA_933228675.1 of Stomorhina lunata. Lineage (NCBI taxonomy): Eukaryota > Metazoa > Arthropoda > Insecta > Diptera > Rhiniidae > Stomorhina > Stomorhina lunata. The sequence continues at coordinate 124,820,014 of OW121740.1, read as the reverse complement.
TTGATAGAGTGACACAAGTTTATATCATAATAAAATTGGAAAATATATTTTTATAATCAATAAATCGAGGTTTATAGAAAAAATTATAAAATTGATGTTTAAATATTTAAAATTTTTATATAGAAAATTTTCATTTAAAATTTTTTATATAGAAGATTTTTGATCAAAATTTTGTATATCGAAAATTTTCGGGCAAAATTTTTTTATACCAAAATTTGTTATATAGAAAATTTTCGGTCAAAATTTTTTATACGGAAAATTTTCGGTAAAAACTTTTTATACGGAAAATTTTCGGTCCAAATTTTGTATATAGAAAATTTTCGGTCAAAATTTTTTATATAGAAAATTTTCGGTCAAAATTTTTTATATGGAAAATTTTCGGTCAAAATTTTTAATATAGAAAATTTTCGGTCAAAATTTTTTATATAGAAAATTTTCGGTCAAAATTTTTTATATAGAAAATTTTCGTTAAAATTTTTTATATAGAAATTTTTTTTTTTAAAAAGGTTTATCAAAATTTTGGGACATCAAACATTTAATTAAAAAGTTTTATTGTAGTGTATTGCACTAAAATCCCAATTCATTACAGTTTTTGAATAAAACCAAAAAATGTTGGTGGGGAAACCGTCAGAAACGCGTAGCGGAAAGGTTTCCCCACCAACATTTTTTGGTTTTATCAAAAAAATATTTATTACAATAATAAATAATTGTAATGAATTGGGATCTTAGTACAGTACAATACAGTAAAATTTTTTTATAAAGAAAATTTTCGGTCAAAATTTTTTATATAGAAAATTTTCGGTCAACATTTTTTATATAGAAAATTTTCGGTCAAATTTTTTTTTTACAGAAATTATTATTATAGAAAGATTTCGTTAAACATTTTATATATAGAAAATTTTCGATAAAAATTTTTTATATAGAAAATTTTGGATAAAAATGTTTTATAAAGAAAATTTTCAGTCAAAATTTTTTATATAGAAAATTTTCGGTCAAAATTTTTTATATAGAAAATTTTCGGTAAAAATTGTTTATATAGAAAATTTTCAGTCAAAATTTTTTATATAAAAAATTTTCGGTCAAAATTTTTTATATAGAAAATTTTCGGTCAAAATTTTTTATATAGAAAATTTTCGGTCAAAATTTTTTATATAGAAAATTTTCGGTCAAAATTTTTTATATAGAAAATTTTCGGTCAAAATTTTTATATAGAAAAAATTCGGTCAAAATTTTTATATAGAAAAAATTCGGTCAAAACTTTTTATATAGAAAATTTTCGGTCAAAATTTTTATATAGAAAAAATTCGGTCAAAACTTTTTATATAGAAAATTTTCGGTAAAAATTTTTTAAATACAAAATTTCGGGTAAAAATTTTTGGTATAGAAAATTTTCGGTCAAAATTTTTTATATAGAAAATTTTCGGTCAAAATTTTTTATATAGAAAATTTTCGGTCAAAATTTTTATATAGAAAAAATTCGGTCAAAACTTTTTATATAGAAAATTTTTGGTAAAAATTTTTTAAATAGAAAATTTCGGGTAAAAATTTTTGGTATAGAAAATTTTCGGTCAAAATTTTTTATGTAGAAAATTTTCGAACAAAATTTATAGAAAATTTTCGATCAAAATTTATATTATTTATTTGATCGAAACAAAATTTATAGAACATTTTCGATCAAAATTTATAGAAAATTTTCGATCAAAATTTATAGAAAATTTTCGGTCAAAATTTTTTATATAGAAAATTTTCGGTTAAAATTTTTTATATAGAAAATTTTCTATCAAAATTTTTTTTACAGAATTTTTTTTTTAATAAAACATTTTTGGTACATAATTAAGAATATTCCAAATAATATACTTTGAAAAGCCATCTATTTTTGCCTTTCTTTCATATCTCGATAACTACTGTTCCGATAAAAATAGTATTTGAAATATATAATTGGTCCGTCAATAACGTAGTATGCAGATCCTGTAACATATTTATTTTCAAAACTATCAATATAAAATAACTTCATTATTCTGGTTAAAACAACTGAAATAATCGGAGCTGAAATATCTCTCTTTCTCGTAAATTGTTCCACCGTTAGCCGGAAAAGTAATATTTCAAGGCACAGTGTTACTTAAAATATATCTTAGTCCCCATTCGTTGTAAGATGGTCTGGGAAATGAGATTAAACAATATTACGAAAGCTAAACAGAAAATAGTAAAAATTGCTTTATTTGCACACGTTCATGTCCCCAAATGACTTTGGATCTCAAAACGTCAAAAAAGTAATTGTTTAGGGATGAATTTTTAAGACTTACACTTAATGTTTTAAGGGCAATGAAATTGTTTTCTCACTTCATTTTTACCAAACGTGATTTGAAACTAAATATTTCTAAAAAGTATGTTTTGGCGGAAAATTTGTCCAGCATATCAGAGAAATGACAAGGTGTGCTATCAAGTCGTATAGGGGCTTAATTTTAGTAGGAACAATATTAAGTTTTTTTGTTTAAAACTTAAAATAACATTATAATTTCGTTGCCACACTGAGTCCTAACGACAATAGATTATGTTGTATGCCATGTGAATCCCCTAAATATATATTTGTATCATTGTATACGATTTCGCAATCCCTTTAAAATTTTAAGCCATCAATCAAATTATTGCCTAAAACTTATTAAATATTTATACCTAAAATTCTACTCCTCTTTATGCTAATTTCCCATAAATAACTTAACATCCTTCCCATTTGCTACAAATTAAATATTTAAAAGCAATTGTTTTAATTTTACAAGGAATATTTATGTATTTATTTACAATCAATTCGACTGAATTACCAGAGCATTATCTTCAATTATCAATGTTTTATTTGATGGTCTGTAGCTAAGTATCTAAGAGCTCTGCTACTTCAACAGTTTAAGTATCTGAGTAGATATTTACAAGACAAATTATCGATTTCTTGGCAATTCCTCAATTCTGTATTCAATTGTTTTTTATGGAAAACAAAACAAAACTTGCAAAAAGTTTTCTTAAACTTTTTACTTTTTAGATAATCTCCTGCTCGTTGCTATTCAATTTGTAAGCAAAAGTTTTAAACTCTTTTTTTATATAAAAAATATACATATACAGATAGACGTGCCCAAAAAAACGAATTTTTACAAACACTTTTTGTAGAAAATTTCTGGTCAAAATTTATTATATAGAAAAATGTTAAAAATTTTTTAAATAGAAAAATGTTCAAAATTTCTTTTAAAAAAAATTTTCGGTCAAAATTTTTCATAGAAAATTTTGGGTCAACATTTTTTAGTCAAATTTTTTTATATAGAAAATTTTTGGTTAACATATTTTTTATATAGAAAATTTTTGGTCAAAATTTTTAATAAAGAAAATTTTCGATCAAAATTTGTTATATAGAAAATTTTCGATATAAATTTTTTATATAGAAAATTTTCGATAGAAATTTTTATAAAGAAAATTTAAGATTTAAGTTTTTTCTATATAAAATTTTCGATATAACTTTTCTATATAAAAAATCTTCAATATTAATTTTTTATGTAGAAAATTTTTGTTATAAATTTTTTATGTAGAAAATTTTTGTTATAAATTTTTTAAAGAGCATTTTCAATATAAAATTTTTGTATAGAAATTTTTTGATAAATAATAAAAATTGTTTATATAAAAATTTTCGATACAAAATTTTTGTAAAGAAAATATTCAGTTAAAATTTTGTATATAAAAAGTTTTCGGTCAAAATTTTTTATATAGAAAATTTTCTGTCGAAATTTTTTATATAAAAAATTTTCTGTCCAAATTTTTTATATAGAAAATTTTCGGTCATAATTTTTTATATAGAAAATTTTTGGTCAAAATTTTTTATATAGAAAATTTTCGGTCAAAATTTTTTATATAGAAAATTTTCGGTCAAAATTTTTTATATAGAAAATTTTCGGTCAAAATTTTTTACATAGAAAATTTTCGGTCAAAATTTTTTATGTAGAAAATTTTCGGTCAAAATTTTTTACATAGAAAATTTTCGGTCAAAATTTTTTATGTAGAAAATTTTCGGTCAAAATTTTTTATGTAGAAAATTTTCGGTCAAAATTTTTTATATAGAAAATTTTCGGTCAAAATTTTTAATATAGAAAATTTTCGGTCAAAATTTTTTATATTGAAAATTTTCGGTCAAAATTTTTTATATAGAAAATTTTCGGTCAAAATTTTTTATGTAGAAAATTTTCGGTCAAAATTTTTTATATAAAAAATTTTCCGTCAATATTTTTGTATAGAAAAATTTCAGTAAAAATTTTTTATATAGAAAATTTTCAGTCAAAATTTTATATATAGAAAATTTTCGCTCAAAATTTTATATATAAAAATTTTTCACTCAAAATTTTATATATAAAAAGTTTCGATCAAAATTTTTTTATATAGAAAATTTTTGGTTAAAATTTTTTATACAGAAAATTTTTGTTCAAAAGTTTTTATATAGAAATTTTTTAGTCAAAATTTTTTATATAGAAAATTTTTAGTCAAAATTTTTTATATAGAAAATTTTCAGTCAAAATTTTTTTTATAGAAAATTTTCGGTCAAGATTTTTTATATAGAAAATTTTCGATAAAAATTTTTTATAATGAAAATTTTTGATAAAAATTTTTTATATAGAATATTTTCGATATAATATTTTTATATAGAAAATTCTCGATAAAAATTTTTTATATAGAAAATTTTCGGTCAAAATTTTTTATATAGAAAATTTTCGGTCAAAATTTTTTACATAGAAAATTTTCGGTCAAAATTTTTTATGTAGAAAATTTTCGGTCAAAATTTTTTATGTAGAAAATTTTCGGTCAAAATTTTGTATATAGAAAATTTTCGGTCAAGATTTTTTATATAGAAAATTTTCGATAAAAATTTTTTATAATGAAAATTTTTGATAAAAATTTTTTATATAGAATATTTTCGATATAATATTTTTATATAGAAAATTCTCGATAAAAATTTTTTATATAGAAAATTTTCGGTCAAAATTCTGTATATCGAAAATTTTCGGTCAACATTTTTTGTATAGAAAATTTTCGGTCAAAATTTTATCATAGAAAAATTTTTAGGTCAACGTTTTTTGTATAGAACATTTTCGGATAATTTTTTTTATATGGAAAAATTTCCGTTAAATTAAATTTTTTATATATATAATTTTCGGTCAAAATTTTTTATATAGAAAATTTTCGGTCAAAATTTTTTATATAGAAAATTTTCGGTCAAAATTTTTTATATAGAAAATTTTCGGTCAAATTTTTTTATATAGAAAATTTTTGGTATAAATTATTTACATAGAAAATTTTTGATATACATTTTTTATATAGAAAATTTTCAATACAAATTTTTTGTACAGAAAATTTTCGATATAATTGTTTTATTTAGAAAATTTTTGTGTAGAAAATTTCTGATATAAATTTTCTGTACAAGTATTTTCGATAGAAAATTTTCGATATACATTTTTTATAGAAAATTTTCAATGTAAATTTTTTATACGGAAAATTTTCGTTATAAATTTTTTATATAGAAAATTTTTGATATAATTGTTTTTATAGAAAATTTTCATTAAAAAATTTTTTATATAGAACTTTTTCGTTATAAAGTTTTGATATAGAACATTTTCGTTTTAAAGTTAAACTTAAAAACTTTTTAACTCGAATCTATCAACTAAAAAATTTAAAGTTTTTCTCAACTTTAACTATTTTTTTTTTTTCTTAGAACTTGGTTTTGTGTTGCAAGTATTTTTCGTTTCAACAAAATGTTTCACATCAAAACGTATGTTCCGTTTTATAATGTTACGCAAAAAGAAACCGCCGCCAACATTAGTTGTTGGCAATGAAAAAATGTTGTTGGCGTTCGCTGGTTGTGGTGGTGGCTTTGGTTTACATTTTTCTTTTATAGTTTTAAAGTATGTACCAGTCAGTTACAATTTACGAGCTCAATGTTCAAACGCAGAGTTTAAGTTTAGACCACCAATTGCAATATTAATGTCTTGTTCAAATACTTGATTCGTTTTCATTGTTCTTCTCTTTAGGAAACACTTCAGAAAAAACAAAAGGATACAAACAAAATGAATGAATTTTAATACCACAAAGGTGTCCTTTTTGCGAAAGTTGGATACGATGCAGCAAAATCCTTGAACTTGTTGAAGTAATTGCTCTTGTTATGCGAAAGAATGAATAAAACTTTTAAAAACATTTGACAGTGGCATAACATAAATGGAGAAAAGTCTTTGAAATAAAACTTTTTAGGGCAACTGGTGTATTCATTTCCGTAGTTCTTTTAGGTTTTTTTTATTTAAAAGCCATTATAGCTTTTCTTGTGCCATAATCCGAGATTAGTTGCATTTACATTTGGACTTAACCTGAAAAGTTTTTTTTCGTTACTTATTAAAATCTTTTTCTTGCTCTTAATGTAGCCGACAAAAAATGTCATTTCCTCAATTTATGGACAATTTGTAGCAAAAGTTTTTTTTCTGTTCACGTTTTCTTCATTCATTTGTTATTATTAAAATACTTTTTTAAGAATATTTGCAACCTTAAGAATTTTGTTCATATTTAATAAAGTTTGCTGAATTTAATTAAAATTTGTTACAGTTTTTTTTCTTTTAATGTTGAGAAATCCTGTTTAAGAAGGGAAATTAAAATTTGCATTTTTTTACATTTTTTATCTGTCGAATATGCAGATAAATATCAAAAGTTTTGTGTTTGTGAAGATGGAAACTACTTGTATTTATAACTGGGTCAAATAGCCGCATTCGATATTGATCAAAATGAAAGATATTTTAGAAAAATTTCTGTAGCATACTTTTAGGACAATCTAAATTACAGTCACTCAAAATTTTTTCAAAAATCTCCAATTTTTATAGGAAAATTATCTATTTTTATAGGAAATTTTTTAAAAATTACCTATTTTTATAGGAAATTTTTCAAAAATTTCCTATTTTTATAGGAAATTTTTCAAAAAATTCCTATTTTTATAGGAAATTTTTCAAAAATTTCCTATTTTTATAGGAAATTTTTCAAAAATTTCCTATTTTTATAGGAAATTTTTCAAAAATTTCCTATTTTTATAGGAAAATTTTCAAAAATTTCCTATTTTTATAGGAAATTTTTCAAAAATTTCCTATTTTTATAGGAAATTTTTCAAAAATTTCCTATTTTTATAGGAAATTTTTCAAAAATTTCCTATTTTTATAGGAAATTTTTCAAAAATTTCCTATTTTTATAGGAAATTTTTCAAAAATTTCCTATTTTTATAGGAAATTTTTCAAAAATTTCCTATTTTTATAGGAAATTTTTCAAAAATTTCCTATTTTTATAGGAAATTTTTCAAAAATTTCCTATTTTTATAGGAAATTTTTCAAAAATTTTCTATTTTTATAGGAAATTTTTCAAAAATTTCCTATTTTTATAGGAAATTTTTCAAAAATTTCCTATTTTTATAGGAAATTTTTCAAAAATTTCCTATTTTTATAGGAAATTTTTCAAAAATTTCCTATTTTTATAGGAAATTTTTCAAAAATTTCCTATTTTTATAGGAAATTTTTCAAAAATTTCCTATTTTTATAGGAAATTTTTCAAAAATTTCCTATTTTTATAGGAAATTTTTCAAAAATTTCTATTTTTATAGGAAATTTTTCAAAAATTTCTATTTTTATAGGAAATTTTTCAAAAATTTCCTATTTTTATAGGAAATTTTTCAAAAATTTCCTATTTTTATAGGAAATTTTTCAAAAATTTTCTATTTTTATAGGAAATTTTTCAAAAATTTCCTATTTTTATAGGAAATTTTTCAAAAATTTCCTATTTTTATAGGAAATTTTTCAAAAATTTCCTATTTTTATAGGAAATTTTTCAAAAATTTCCTATTTTTATAGGAAATTTTTCAAAGATTTCCTATTTTTATAGGAAATTTTTCAAAAATTTCCTATTTTTATAGGAAATTTTTCAAAAATTTCCTATTTTTATAGGAAATTTTTCAAAAATTTCCTATTTTTATAGGAAATTTTTCAAAAATTTCCTATTTTTATAGGAAATTTTTCAAAAATTTCCTATTTTTATAGGAAATTTTTCAAAAATTTCCTATTTTTATAGGAAATTTTTCAAAAATTTCCTATTTTTATAGGAAATTTTTCAAAAATTTCCTATTTTTATAGGAAATTTTTCAAAAATTTCCTATTTTTATAGGAAATTTTTCAAAAATTTCCTATTTTTATAGGAAATTTTTCAAAAATTTCCTATTTTTATAGGAAATTTTTCAAAAATTTCCTATTTTTATAGGAAATTTTTCAAAAATTTCCTATTTTTATAGGAAATTTTTCAAAAATTTCCTATTTTTATAGGAAATTTTTCAAAAATTTCCTATTTTTATAGGAAATTTTTCAAAAATTTCCTATTTTTATAGGAAATTTTTCAAAAATTTCCTATTTTTATAGGAAATTTTTCAAAAATTTCCTATTTTTATAGGAAATTTTTCAAAAATTTCCTATTTTTATAGGAAATTTTTCAAAAATTTCCTATTTTTATAGGAAATTTTTCAAAAATTTCCTATTTTTATAGGAAATTTTTCAAAAATTTCCTATTTTTATAGGAAATTTTTCAAAAATTTCCTATTTTTATAGGAAATTTTTCAAAAATTTCCTATTTTTATAGGAAATTTTTCAAAAATTTCCTATTTTTATAGGAAATTTTTCAAAAATTTCCTATTTTTATAGGAAATTTTTCAAAAATTTCCTATTTTTATAGGAAATTTTTCAAAAATTTCCTATTTTTATAGGAAATTTTTCAAAAATTTCCTATTTTTATAGGAAATTTTTCAAAAATTTCCTATTTTTATAGGAAATTTTTCAAAAATTTCCTATTTTTATAGGAAATTTTTCAAAAATTTTCTATTTTTATAGGAAATTTTTCAAAAATTTCCTATTTTTATAGGAAATTTTTCAAAAATTTCCTATTTCAGGTATAAATTTTTGATTTATTTTTAAAATAGGAATTTTTCGACATACAATTTTAATATAGAAAATTTTAATGTAGGAAAAACCCAGCCCTGGTTGTATATCATAAAGATGATGATATTGACCTAATACTTTAGTAAAATTGGCTAAAGTAATTTGTTGAGTGTATGGGATGTTTGTTTGTGCCAATAATTAGCAATTGTTAATATTTATTTGATTTCTAAATATTTACTAAGCTCAAAGGTATCAGTTTACACTCTAGGTATATTGATATTTACAACGTAATGAAATTGTTGGCCTGTTCGCATTTTTAGCTTTCATCAGTCTTCCAGTACAACCTTTTTTAATGCTCAGTTAAATATCTTAACCTAAATTTGTCATCCTACGAAGATAGTTTTTACAAAAACAAATGACAGCGCAACCTCCTTATTTGACTGTTTAAAAGAAAATAACTTATTTTGTTTATTTTATATGAAAGAGTACGAAGAATAAACGCCCGTGGGCAGGGGTTTTCCGAAGACTGGTTTAAAAACATTCTTAACAATACACGTGTATACATCTCATATTCCACATCCTAAGTCCTAAACTTTCTCTATATATTTACCCAAATATAATGTATATGAATAATTAAGTTTCATAAAGTTGGCCAACAATAATCCTACAGCTGTGGCCACATAAAACCTGACACCTAAATCAATTTTCTTTAATGAGAAGAAATAAAGACATTCCCAAGGAAATAAGAAAGTAGAAGTAGTAGGAAAGGTTACAGAGCAGTTAATCCTGTAATTCAGTTATACCTACGAGTGGATATAACTTTTGTTGTGTGGCTTTTACACCTTTCTCAATTATCCTGACCAGACGCTTTATGGTAACACAAATCATTAGGGACAAAAAAATATATAAAAACAGAAAATGAAAAATTAAGCCAAAATAAATTATGACTATTTGGCCGGAATATATTCATATGGTGCAAATAGAACTTGAAGGGTCGGTATATTGGTTTAATGTTTTATATTTGTATTTATTACTGAGCAACAATAAATATAGAAAATAAAAGTACACTCAAAAATTTTCGGTCAAAATCTTTTATATATAAAATTTTCGGTAAAAATTTTTTATATACAAAATTTTCGGTCAAAATTTTTTATAAATAAAATTATTGATCCAAATTTTTTTCAACCAAAATTTTTTATATAGAAAATTTTCGGTCGAAATCTTTTATATAGAAAATTTTCTGTCAAAATTTTTATATACAAAATATTGTATATAGAAAATTTTCAGTCAAAATTTTTTGTATAGAAAATTTTCAGTCAAAATTTTTTATATAGAAAATTTTTTATATAAAAAGTTTACGGTCAAAATTTTTTATACAGAAAATTTTCGGTCAAAATTTTTTATACAGAAAATTTTCGGTAAAAATTTTTTATACAGAAAATTTTCGGTAAAAACTTTTTATATAGAAAATTTTCCATAGAAATTTTTAATATAGAAAATTTTCAGTCAACATTTTTATATAGAAAGTTTTCTGTCAAAATTTTTGATAAAGAAAGTTTTTGCCCTAAATTTTGTACATAGATAATTTTCGGTCAATTTTGTATATAGAAAATTTTCAGTCAAAATATTTTATATTGAAAATTTTCAGTACAAAATTTTATATAGAAAATTTGCGGTCAATCTTATTTATATAGAAAATTTTCACCCAAAATTTTTTGTATAGAAAATTTTCAGTCAAAATTTTTTATATAGAAAATTTTTTATATAAAAAGATTATGGTCAAAATTTTTTATACAGAAAATTTTCGGTCAAAATTTTTTATACAGAAAATTTTCGGTAAAAATTTTTTATATAGAAATTTTTCGATAGAAATTTTTAATATTGAAAATTTTCTGTCAACATTTTTATATAGAAAGTTTTCTGTCAAAATTTTTGATATAGAAAGTTTTTGCCCTAAATTTTATATATAGATAATTTTCGGTCAATTTTGTATATAGAAAATTTTCAGTACAAAATTTTATATAGAAAATTTGCGGTCAATCTTATTTATATAGAAAATTTTCAGCCAAAATTTTTTATATACAAAATTTTCGGTCAAAAATTTTTATATAGAAAATTTTTGGTCAACATTTTTTATATGAAAAGTTTACGGTCAAAATTTTTTATATAGAAAATTTTCTGTCAAAATATTTTTATATAGAAAATTTCCGGTCAAAATTTTTTATAAAGAAAATTTTCGGTCAAAATTTTTTATATAGAAAAATTTCGGTCAAAATTTTTTATATAGAAAATTTTCGTTCAAAATTTTTTATATAGAAAATTTTCGGTCAAAACTTTGTATATTTAAATTTTTCGGTCAAAATTTTTATATATAAAATTTTCGGTCAAAAATTTTTATATATAAAATTTTTGATCAAAATTTCTTATATAGAAATTTTTCGGTCAAAATTTTTGATATAGAAAATTTTCGGTCAAAATTTTTTATATAGAAAATTTTCGGCACAAGCTTTTTATATAGAAAATTTTCGGTACAAATTTTTTATATAGAAAATTTTCGGTACAAATTTTTTATATAGAAAATTTTCGGTACAAATTTTTTATATAGAAAATTTTCGGTCAAAATTTTTTATATAGAAAATTTTCGGTACAAATTTTTTTATATAGAAAATTTTCGGTACAAATTTTTTATATAGAAAATTTTCGGTACAATTTTTTATATAGAAAATTTTCGGTACAAATTTTTTATATAGAAAATTTTCGGTACAAATTTTTTATATAGAAAATTTTCGGTACAAATTTTTTATATAGAAAATTTTCGGTACAAATTTTTTATATAGAAAATTTTCGGTACTAATTTTTTATATAGAAAATTTTCGGTAAAAATTTTTTATATAGAAAATTTTCTGTACAAATTTTTTATATAGAAAATTTTCGGTACAAATTTTTTATATAGAAAATTTTCGGTACAAATTTTTTATATAGAAAATTATTGGTACAAATTTTTTATATAGAAAATTTTCGGTACAAATTTTTTATATAGAAAATTTTAGGTAAAAATTTTTTATATAGAAAATTTTCGGTAAAAATTTTTTATATAGCAAATTTTCGGTACAAATTTTTTATATAGAAAATATTCGGTACAAATTTTTTTATATAGAAAATTTTCTTTACAAATTTTTTATATAGAAAATTTTCGGTACAAATTTTTTATATAGAAAATTTTCGGTAAAAATTCTTTATATAGAAAATATTCGGTACAAATTTATAAAGAAAGTTTTCGGTACAAATTTTTTATAAAGAATATTTTCGGTACAAATTTTTTATATAGAAAATTTCCGTACAAATTTTTTATATAGAAGATTTTCGGTACAAATTTTTTATATAGAAAATTTTCGGTACAAATTTTTCATATAGACAATTTTTGGTAAAAATTTTTTATATAGAAAATTTTCGAAACAAAATTTGTTATATAGAAAATTTTCGGTATAAATTTTACAGAAAATTTTCGATATAAATTCTTTGTATAGAAAATTTTCGATATACATTTTTTTATATAGAAGATTTTCGATGTAACTTTTTTGTATAGAAAATTTTCAATGCAAATATTTAATAGAAAAATTTTTCATTACAAATTTTTTATAAAGAAAATTTTCGATAAAAATATTTTGTTTAGAAAATTTGCGATATAAATTTTTTATATAGAAAATTTTCGTTATAAATTTTTTATATCGAAAATCTTCGATGTAAATTTTTATAGAGAAAATTTTCGATATAAATTTTTTATAAAGAAAATTTTCGATATAAGATTTTAATATAAAAAATTTTTGACATAAAATTTTGATATACGTTAGAATTTACGTAAACAATTTGTTGAGTGTATGGGGTGTTTGTGTGTGCCAAAAGTCAGCAATTGTTAATATCAATTTAATTTCTAAATATTTACCAAACTCAAAGGTATCAGTTTACACTCTAGGTATTCTGATATTTACAACGTAATGAAAATGTTGGCCTGCTCCCGCCATTAGTATTATCTGATAAAGGGCTCTAAAATACCTAATTTTGTATAGAAAATAACAAATAATTTCCCCTGACTTTTTCTATTTCTATGGTAAATAATAATACAAATAAACTGAAATAAATTGTTTAATGAATTATTATTATTATTTGGTTTAGTATTAAACTGAAAATTTTTGTTTCATAAAAAAAATCCGAATGCTAATTCCAAAAGCCAATGCGTGGATTGAAGTGATAACAGAATTGAAAATATGTGTGTATTCACGTGAAAAAAGGGAAAAACTCTTATCTAAATGAAAAAACTTTTAATGGAAGTTTACACAGGGAAAAGTCAAAATTTGTTTACATAGAGGGATTGGGACAATAAAGGCACTTGGAAAATTGTAAAAAATTGATTTTGTCTACAATTAGAAACTTGAAATCTGTTTGAAATTGATGAACACGCAGAAATAATCAATCAAGCAAACAATTTTTGCTTCGTTAATAAAATTTTTCAAATTATATCTTTTTATCTTTTCATGTTTTAATGTGAAGTTTATTAGTGTATGATGGGTAATTTTTTTATGCTTAAAAAAGAATCTTAATGATATTTCCAAAATGATTTTTCCATATTATTGAATATATAAAATTGTTACTAGAAAATTTTCTATAAAAGTTCAGAAGTACGTGACAATAATTATTAAGTTTTTGTATCTGTTACAACAAGACCTCTTGGTCACAAACTCCCAAATTTTCGGTCAAAATTTTTGATATAGAAAATTGTCGGTCAAAATTTTTTATATAGAAAATTTTCGGTACAAATTTTTTATATAGAAAATTTTTGGTACAAATTTTTTATATAGAAAATTTTTGGTACAAATTTTTTATATAGAAAATTTTCGGTACAAATTTTTTTTTATAGAAAATTTTCGGTACAAATTTTTTTTATATAAAATTTGTACTAAAATTTTTTATATAGAAAATTTTAGGTACAAATTTTTTATATAGAAAATTTTCGGTCAAAATTTTTTATATAGAAAATTTTCGGTACAAATTTTTTATATAGAAAATTTTCGGTCAAAATTTTTTATATAGAAAATTTTCGGTGAAAATTTTTTATATAGAAAATTTTCGTTAAAAATTTTTTATATAGAAAATATTCAGTACAAATTTTTTATATAGAAAATTTTCGGTACAAATTTTTTATATAGAAAATTTTCGGTACAAATTTTTTATATAGAAAATTTTCACTACAAATTTTTTATATAGAAAATTTTCGGTAAAAATTTTTTATACAGAAAATTTTCGGTACAAATTTTTTATATAGAAAATTTTCGGTACAAATTTTTTATATAGAAAATTTTCGTTAAAAATTTTGTATATAGAAAATTTTCGTTAAAAATTTTTTATATAGAAAATTTTCGTTAAAAATTTTTTATATAGAAAATTTTCGGTACAAATCTTTTATATAGAAAATTTTCGGTACAAATTTTTTATATAGAAAATTTTCGTTAAAAATTTTTATATACAAAATTTTTGATAAAAATTTTTTTATATAGAAAATTTTCATTAAAAATTTTTGATATAGAAAATTTTCGTTAAAACTTTTTTAAAAAGAAAATTTTAGGTAAAAATTTTTTATATAGAAAATTTTCGGTACAAATTTTTTATTTTACTTTCAATTTAGAAAAACTTTTAAAGTTTTGTTTATTTTCTTTCGCTCCGAAAAATATACCTAAATGTTGTTTTTATTATTATCTACCAAATATTTTCTGTAATATTGTTTAATGGAAATAGATATTTCTTTATAAATTATTCTAGGATTTTGTTTCTATTATTTATTTACTTTATTAAATTTGCATGAGAATGGAAAAATAGAAATTTGTTTATATGTAAATTGAAAGTAAAATTTTTTTAACCAAATAAAGCAAATAATTGCTTGAGTTTTGAATTTTTTTTCTTCTTTTAAACTTCAAAGGAATATTTACTTTCGATGTAGAAGACAAACATAGCCCCTGGGCTTCAGGATTTACAGATTCAAGTAAAAGGACATCGTTTTAACTAGATTTTCTTTCCTAAGATTTGGTTAAAAGAATCAACCCTTATCTGTTTTAGGTATAGGGTAATGTCTTTGATTTTTATTTTATTGGAAACATATTAGATATAATGAACATAAGTGATTAGATTTGAAGGTCCAAAGTGAATATTTGAAAAGATTTTTTTTTTTTTTTTTTGTGAATAAGTAAATATTGAAGTTAAGGCTTTTTCTTAATGAAATTTCGAAAAATGTTTAGGAAATCTTTTAAAAAAGGCACTTATTGGTAAATATTTAATTCTTTGCAAAATTTGACTTTAAATTTCGGAAAAAATTTAATTTTAAATTTCTAATTTAAAAATTTTCGGTATAAATTTTTTATTTAGAAAATTTTTAGTACAAATTTTTTATATAGAAAATTTTCGGTACAAATTTTTCATATAGAAAATTTTCGGTACAAATTTTTTATATAGAAAATTTTCGGTACAAATTTTTTTTATCGAAAATTTTCGGTACAAATTTTTTTTATAGAAAATTTTCGGTACAAATTTTTTTTATAGAAAATTTTCGGTACAAATTTTTTTTATAGAAAATTTTCGGTACAAATTTTCTATATAGAAAATTTTCGGTACAAATTTTCTATATAGAAAATTTTCGGTACAAATTTTCTATATAGAAAATTTTCGGTACAAATTTTCTATATAGAAAATTTTCGGTACAAATTTTCTATATAGAAAATTTTCGGTACAAATTTGCTATATAGAAAATTTTCGGTACAAATTTTTTATATAGAAAATTTTCGGTACAAATTTTTTATATAGAAAATTTTCGGTACAAATTTTTTATATAGAAAATTTTCGGCACAAATTTTTTATATAGAAAATTTTCGGTACAAATTTTTTATATAGAAAATTTTCGGTACAAATTTTTTATATAGAAAATTTTCTTTAAAAATTTTTTATATAGAAAATTTTCTTTAAAAATTTTTTATATAGAAAATTTTCGGTACAAATTTTTTATACAGAAAATTTTCTTTAAAAATTTTTTATATAGAAAATTTTCGGTACAAATTTTCTATATAGAAAATTTTCGGTACAAAATTTTCGTTAAAATTTTTTTTTATAGAAAATTTTCGGTACAAATTTTTTATATAGAAAATTTTCGGTACAAATTTTTTATATAGAAAATTTTCGGTACAAATTTTTTATATAGAAAATTTTCGGTACAAATTTTTTATATAGAAAATTTTCGGTACAAATTTTTTATATAGAAAATTTTCGGTACAAATTTTTTATATAGAAAATTTTCGCTACAAATTTTTTATATAGAAAATTTTCGCTACAAATTTTTTATATAGAAAATTTTCGCTAAAAATTTTTTATATGGAAAATTTTCGGTACAAATTTTTGATATAGAAAATTTTCGATACAAATTTTTTATATAGAAAATTTTCGGTACAATTTTTTTATGTAGAAAATTTTCGGTACAAATTTTTTGTATAGAAAATTTTCGGTACAAATTTTTGATATAGAAAATTTTCGATACAAATTTTTTATATAGAAAATTTTTGGTACAAATTTTTTATATAGAAAATTTTCGGTACAAATTTTTTAGATAGAAAATTTTCGGTACAAATTTTCTATATAGAAAATTTTTGCTACAAATTTTCTATATAGAAAATTTTCGGTAAAAATTTTTTATATAGAAAATTTTTGAAAGCTTGGGGCAATCAGTTTAGAAGATACAGATTTATTAAAATTTTTTTTTTGTTTTTGTTGTGCGTCCGGACTATATCATTGAGTCACAGTGTTTGGAGTTAGTTTTGAAGTAAAATTATAATTTAAGTAAAATCGTTACAAGTATAAATATATCAAAAATTTCCACTTACCGATGAGTTCTCATCACAGTTGAGCATGCCATAAAAATCCTCATTGGGATCACGTTTAAAATTTATAATCGCATCGACAGCACTCATTTTCGTAGAAGTTTTCTGCACTTTTTGCTCGTTGACAAAAAAAAAATTCAATTCCTTTTTTGTTTTTCTCACACAACAATTTTCAATTTATTACCAATTGAACACTAAAATAAACAATTATTTTGAAAATTTTATATTTAATTTTTTTTTATTGATACCTAAATTTTATATTTATTATTTATAGAATAAAATGTAAAAGAAGATAAAGTACAAGAAAACAAATAGATTTAAAAATTTTATTATTTCATTTTTTGTTATTTGTTTTTTGTGTGAATTTCAATTTTTCTCTAATCCACTTCTACTTAATATAATTGATTCACAAACACGATCTATTATATTTGTTATTTTTATTTATTCAAGTAGGCTGGCATTTTTATTTGAGAGATGGATGGATTTGCCTTAAGGTGTATACAAAAACAAAACAAAATCCATTTCTCTACTTTTTTTTATTGTCTCAACACTTCCGATGCTGATGACAATTGATTGTGATAAGAAAAATATGTATAGAAAAACAACAGAATACTTTTCATTCCAACTGCACAGTGGGACAAAATTTAAAAATATTCAAAAAAAATGTTACTTGTTTCGGAAACTTAACAATATTTTTATCAACACAGGCAAATATGGGTCTATTATCCGAACACTTTGATATCTCTTAAACAAATTGTATCAAATTTTATTTTTTATATTCCAATATATCCCAAAACATATCAAAAAATGTATGACATATCATATTTCCGATACCCTTTGCACATTTAATAATTTTAGTGCGAACTATTTCAAATATTTAATAATTGTGTGAAATAGATACTTAAACAAACACAAATAAAAGTTATAGTATACTTTTAATTGGAACGTGTCCTAAATTCATGGGAAAAACCACCTGTAACCAAGTGTAATTTTTTGCAAAAAAAAGTTTTTTTTTAATCTTGTGTCATATTTTTTTTTTATCGAAATAGTGACAATATAAAGATTATTACTCTATACATAAAAACGACAAAGGCAGGATCGGTTTTCAACATTTTTCTTTTTTGATGTCTGAAATTTATAGAAATATTTCTTTAATATTCGAAAAATCAATTAATTGAACTAATCAAAAGAATACAAATTAATAAAAATTTTCACAAACATTAATTTTTGTTCTTGGGCTATGGCTATTCAATCGGTTCAATATTTCATATATACCTCATAGGCTCGATATAACATTAGGGTGACAATTTTTTGTATGAAAGAAAATGATTTTTCGAATTTTATAACTTTTTCTACGGAATATTGTGACACTAGGTCTAAAAGTTTAGATCTGAAAATTTGAGCCAAATCGGACAACGTTCTGTGGGCGCGCATCGAGTCCAAAGTTTAAGAGGCCATTTGTATGGGGAAAATGGGTTATTTTTTTATTTTGCGAAATTTAGACCAAAAATAAATAATTTTTACAAGAAAAAATAATAGAATATTAAAAAGATCTCGCTATGAAAATTTTCAGAAAATTCAAATTTTGACATTTGACCGCGTTGAAGAAAGGGTTAGTCTCGTCCAATATTAGAAAAACCCTTTAGCATAGGTTTTCCATAAACGAAGCAATAATATTAATTATCTTTTTTGTTAAAATTGAAAACAAGTAAAATTTACCGAGCATTTACTCGAATTTGGCCCACAAATTTACATTTTCGCGAAATTCTTCAATTTGAAATCGCAGGTACGGCGAAACGGTTCAAGACATTGACTAATTTTTTTAATTTTTTTTGGTTTTATTCTCCCATTTGTCTGTTTTGACACACTGGAAAGCAAATTCTAAATTTGTAATATTTGTTGAACAAAATTTTTAAAAAATTAAAAAATGATTTTTGAAACCGACCTAAGAAAAATGTACCATTTTCCAACATGAAAAAACTAAGTAAATTTAATTATATTTAAACAAAACTGAACTATTTACTAGTAACAAGCCATTAATTGATAAATCATGTCTATCTTTGGAAACTTTGGAAATTGTACAATGTATAATTTTTGGTGCATATCCTTAGGCGCGTTTTCAAGGACATGAATTTTTGGGGGAAAACTGCAATAACTTTCAAACTACCTCATGGATTTTCGCCTTTTATGATTTGAAATAAAGCTGTGTTGGTTCTCTTTAATACCCTATTATTTTTTATTGTAAAAATTATTTATTTTTGGTCTAAATTTTTCAAAAACAAAAAAATAACCCATTTTTCCCCATACAAATGGGCTCTTAAACTTTGGTTAAACTTTCAGATCTAAACTTTTAGACCTAGTGTCAAAATATTCCGTAGAAAAACATTTGAAATCAATGAAAAAAAATATTGTCACCCTAATATACATATGCTATATTCTATTTTTTGAAAATTTCGAGATTTAAGTAGATTTGTGCCATTTACAACTGATATGTGAGGTAGGGCCATTTTTTATTCGATTATTACCAAATATCGGTTATTGGTTTACATTTATAAAATTTTTATCTGTGCAAAATTTTAGTAATAAAATGCATTTATCTTTAGATTTATAAGAGTTTTTGTGCTTTAATGGGGATTTAAACTACTTTTGAAGAAAGTGTATTGCATAGAAGGTATGGCCGAACATGGGCCGATTCCTACAAAATAAGATACACTGGTTAAGGATATCAGTACCTGGGCGACCGAGCCTGGCTCGGAGCTTTATGACAAGCATTTCGAGGCAAATTTAAAAGTTTTCATATATTTTATTTTATAAAGTACTAACCAACTAAAATAAATTTAGAAAAAAGACGGAACACATATATCCAACTAATTTTGAATAATTTTATTAATTTTTTCCTATCAACACATGATCAAATGCATAGTTTAATATGAATAATTTTGAAATTCATGCGCAAGAACTTTGCTAAAGATCATAGCCTGATCAAATGCACAGTTTACGATTTATATAATTTTTAGTAATTTTCAGTGGCGCCACCTTTCGGAAATTGTTCATACCATTTAAAAAACCTTCTCCGGCTTATTTGCAACAACTTCGCTAAAGATCATAGCATGATAAAATGCACAGTTTACTATTTAATTCATTCTAAGTAATTTTCAGTGGCGCCACCTGCCGGAAATTAGTGATACAAATGGCGTTGTATTTTTGAGTTTGTTTATTTTGTTTTTGAATTCATTTTTAAAAAATAATTTTTTTATTGTTAGGTAAAAAAAAATTTAAGAAACGAAGAAAATTTACTAATGCATATGAATATTATTGAATTTTTAATCTTGACATTTTTTATGCAAGGTTTTATGGTCAAATATGGATCAATTTTAAAAAATCCGAAAGAAATAACGAATTCCATTAAAATATCTTAAACATTATTTTTTAAACATAATTTTTTTTTTTTTAATGTTTGAAAAAAATTTGAAATAAGGTTTGATATCAAATTTATATAACACCATTTTTCAAATTATTCTCAAATCATCTTAGGGTTTGATAATGATTTGAGAAAAACCTTTATTCTCAATTTGAGAAACTATCATTTTTCAAACGTTTATTCTCAAATGAAACCTCATTTGAAAATAAATGTGAATCTCAAACATCTGTTCAGGTTTGAAAAAAGTTTGAAAAAAACGTTTGATATCAAATGTAAAAGTCAACATATTTCAAACGTTTGACACTGTTCTTACTGGGTAGTATTAGAAGTGACCAAATTAAAATTTAGAGTTTAATGGATTTATCCCCCAAGTGTGGTGTCTATTTCGTAGAACAATGATTTGGGTCCGAATGTTAAAACAAATGAAGTAGAAGCCGAAATATGAAAAAAAAGTAAATACTTAAATTGATTTTTTTGCGTTTTTTAAATTTACATGCCAAATATGCTTAGAAGCGCAAACTTGCGCTACTAAGATATTGTGTTCAGTATAACTGAAGTTTTGGGAGTTCAAAATCTGTAATTAGATTTTCCGGATTCCTAAGAGTACAAAAATTTTTCGAGTTAAAAGTCGGTTCCAAAGGAATTAAAACCGTTTGATTTTTGCCCGTATTTACAAAATCTCATCAAAATCGGAAATTTTATGGCAGTACGTGTTCGAAAATCGTTGATCAAGAGTTGCCAATTGCTTTTGGTATATTAAGAGTCTTAGAATAATTATATATAATCAATTTTTAATTTGTGGGCCAGGCGCTTTAGGTTTGAGAGTTATAGACCTTTAATGTTCAAAAAATATATAAAAGATTTTAAAAGTTTTAAAATTTTTTTAAAAGTGCTCCAAATATCAACATTTAAATAAAACGTGTAGATACTTATATGGTCCTTTCCGTACGAAATTTTAGTACAGTTCCGAATATTCAACTGGTTTCTATTGAATTGGAAATACCTCACACTCTACTGATTTAGATACATATTTCTATAAATATATAATACAAAATTTACATTTGTCTTTTTCCCACAATTTTTTTTACCAGAATATTTGAACTTTTGCCCCAGTGTGCTAACGTGTTGTTTGAAAAGTTATCTCTTGATTGAAAATAAATTTGTTTTCTGAGATTAAGTTTATTCAATAAAGTTTATTGTCTTTTATGTTAATTTATATACTTTTTTCAATTGTTATTATTATTATTTCGATTTTTTAAGAAATTTTTAGCAGTAATTTAATATTACTTTGGTTTATAAAGCGACCTTCAGAGTTTAAAACCTAATTAAAGTAAAAATGAAATCGAAATTAATATTATTTTAGAACAAATAAAATTTTCTGATGAAAATTAAATATTTTAAAATAAAAGCAGGTTTCAAACAAAAACAATTTAAGCTTTTAAGAATAACAAATAAATTATTTTTTTTATTAAACAATTAAAAAAAATACTTTCACTTTAAAAATGAATAATAAACACTTTTTTTTAAATGTTGTTAAGCAATAAATGAGATATTTACTTCAGTTTAAGCTTAAAACGGCTTTTATTTATTTTGTTATAAAAATTATTGAATCAATTCTTTTCAAATAAATATTTTTTTTAAATATCTTTTTTTTTCAAAATTAAATAAATCAAAAACTGAAATTTTGAAATCAAAAAAACACAAATTGCCAAACGCCCGTTTAAATATTTATTTTCTTAGTTTTATTTTTATTTCTTTTGATTTGTTTATTGAAAATAGTTAAATTTTTTATTTGATTTTGTTAATTTTTTTTATTAGATATTTATTTATGTTTTTGTTGTTGCTGGCAATAAGTCAAAATTGTAACTGCCACTTGTTTCTTTTCGCCCGTTGCGATTAACGTACCGTTTTGTTGTGTCTGAAACTCGTCTCTGATGGCTCTGATGAATGTTTTCGGTTTCGTCGGTTGATTCAAAAAATGAATGAATGTATGAATGAGCAGAGATGGTTGTGGATGGAAGTTGCAAACTCAGCAGAAAATCTCAATTTCAATATTTACTGGATTTACTTGCAGCTACAACAACAACAACAAAAGCAACAATAGAAAAAATGTTCAACATTATAACCACCAACGAACGACATTGTTGTTACCTTTACACAAACTCACATTTACGGTTGTATTGTCAATTTAGTGCTTTTAGCTTAGCTTTTTAGTGCTTTTACAGTAATTTTATTAGAACCTCAGTGTCACAAAAAAAATTGTATTAATTAAAATATGTAGTTCAAAAAACTGGTCAATCCCGATTTTATAACTTTTCATGACTAGGTTGAAATAATATAAGCAAAAACAAGTAAGAAAGTACTATAGTCGGCCAAGCCCGACCATACGATACCCTTCGCCACTAAGGTCAAAGGTGTTATTTTTTCTTGTATAAAGACAAATATTATTATAATTTTTGCCATCATACAAACATTTTCTCAAAACTTATAAATTTAAGCTGTTTCCATCATTTGGACTTATATGAGAGCTAGGGTCATATGTGGACCGGTTATCTCGAAATTTGGCAAATTGATTATACCTGTTACAAAAATGATGTGTTCAAAAAATAAACTTGAAATTCTCATTATCTTAAGACTTACAATCGTTTTAGTGATTTTTGTCTTATTTAGTGCGTTTTGACAGAAGAGTTTGTATGGGAGCTATGGTCAAATTTAGACCGATTTTAACGGAATTTGGTACAGTGATTTTAGTTTACATAAGCAGTATTTCAATATCAATTCCGGGAAGTGGGACCTATGGGAGGTACCATAAATAATGGACCGATTTTGACGAACTTCAATAGCCATAGTCCCATTATTAAAAAAATGATCTGTGCCAAATTTCATCGAATTGTCTTTAGAAATGCGACCTGTACTTTGATTACGGGGTTTACATGGGGGTCCAGCCAGCCAGCTAGACGGACGGACGCTAAATCGACTCAGAAAATGATTATAAGCCTATTGGTATACTAAAAGGGTCTAAGACAAATATTTCTATGCGTTACAAACATCAGCACAAACTTATAATACCCTTTCCACATATGGTGGTGAAGGGTATAATAAATGGTTATTTTATATGAGTAATAATAGATGGAATATCATTCAACGTCCCCGTTCTTCGTCCTACTCTGTTTTATATTCCTAAACGACCTTATATGTCAAATTTAAAACAATATCCTTTTGCAGATGATATCAACATTTGTCATTCGTGGTTATACAGTTGTAGGCCAAGACTTTAGACATTGAAACTAATAGGCAGTATATGATGAATATTCTAAATTTCGACCTAATATGGTTAAGAGAATAGGGTTGATTTTAATCTCAGACATCTTTGAAAAGTTTACAAAAAAAACAATAGCGGACAATTTTGTGTCATCTGGTATATATCGTGACCTAAAATGCATAAAGACGAAAAGGTTTAAATATTATTTTTTACCTAATTTGTTCACCCTAAAGGTCCCTTTCTCTATACGCTAGCACATATTGTCGTAAAAAAGGAACTCAAATCAAAGCCCACCATGATCAATGCTACTACTTAATGGCTACTTCAGAATGTTTGTTCCAAAAACCGAACATAGCATAGAATTCCAATATCGATCTTCAAGGCTTCTTCTCCAATTTCTGAAACCAAGTTTCGAGATGTCCTTCAATACCTGGCTTTTTCATAGGACCTTCGGTCTTTCCCTTCTGCGTGAACCATCTACTGTCACAACATGCCCAGCCAGCGTAAACAATTAATTTGAACACTCTTAACTATGTAAATGTCGGAATATAGCTCATAAAGCTCATGGTTTATATGACATCGATATTCTCCATCAACGCAGATTGGCCAATAGACTTTTCCTATAATTTCTTTTTGAACACTCCAAGTACTTCCTCATCTACTGTTGCAAAACCCTTGATTGTGAACCATATAATAGCACGGGTAATATCAGTGTCTCGAAAAGCGTGATTTTTGTCAGTCGAGATGTGACTTTGTTCTTAAAGTGTCTACTTGGGCCATAGAAGCATCTATTAGCCATTATTACTCTTCTTCTTATTTAATAGGGTAAAATTTTTTGTGGGAACATCAAATCAAATATGAGCCTTGTTTACCAAATTCAATCAAAAAACGAATTTTTATTTTTTGAGGATTACGTTTTTGGGCCTTTTAGGTGGCGATATGTATAATGGAAACTAGAAACTCTTGCTGTTTTTGCACTTTGTCTCTCAAATCAAAGCTCTTTTTAATATATATTTGCTAATATTTAAAACGGGTTTAAAAATATAAGTTCTTTTTTTGAAATACCTTTAGGTCAATTAAGCTTTGCGGTTTTAATTTGATATTATTTTAAACATTATTTGTATTTTGTAATAATTACCATATTCATCTGATGAACGAACGAAAATCTACTTTTTTATTTTAAAATACCCACACGCTTTCTTAAAAATCTTAGTGCTTTTTCAAATTTCGAGAGTTGACAACGCTCATCCCCAAAGTACAAGTATCTCAAAACAGCTTAACAAAACTGGAATTTGACTCACTTTATTTTTTTTTTCTCAGTAACAAAAATTGGGGGAATTTTTACGGAAATTGTATTTTTATTCTCTTTTCATCTCACTAAATAACTCTCTTTATACTCTTGTTGTTGTTGTTGTTGTTGTTTAACTGGAAAGCCCCAATAACCTATAAAATATACATCTCGTCTTGAGCCATTACTGCTGGCGCTCCAAACAACAAGTAGTTTTTACTTTTTAGATTTGTTTCCCATTCAAACTGTTGCTTTTTTCTATCTCAGAAATTGCTTTACTTACCTCTGACTTTAAGCTCCACTGATAAGAGAACTCGCATAAATTTTTCTAAAAGCTTTTTGTTTGTTTTTATGCACTGCGACGCTACTAAGTGTGGGAATATTTTCAATGGAAGATGATGTTTGTAGCGCTCATAACCAAAGTCATATTTGAAATAAAACATACCGCAATTGTTCCTCTGAAGAAAATCATCTCAAGATATTTATACCCTTCACCACCATAGGTGGAAAGGGTATATTGGGTTTGTGCTGATGTTTGTAACGCATAGAAATAATGGTCTAAGACCTACCTTTTAGTATACCAATCGACTTAGAATCACTCCTTGAGTTGTTTTAACGATGTCCGTCCGGCTGGCTGGTTATCCATGTAAGCTTGTTATCACTCTACAGGTCGTAACTTTAAAGATACAGGTTCATGTTTTGGTCCATGGACGATCCCTATACTTTTTGGGGTACCTCCCATAGGGATGCCTTCCCGGAATAGAGTTTTTAGTCCTTTACAGCCTCAAATTTTGTTGTATTTTAATAATATTCAGCACAAATATTGCTTATCATAACCCTAATCAGTGTTCCTAATTTTGTAGAAATCGGCCCATATTTGACCATACCTCCCATACAAGACACATTCTCAAAAGACGTTTATATACACATAAAAGCACAAAAACGTTTATAACTCTAAAGATAAATGCATTTGATAACTTAAACTTTGTACAGATAAATATTTTGTAAATATAAACCAATAATCAACATTTGGTAACAATATGTCCACAATTGCTCCTATATCAGGGCCTTAGCCCGAAGATATAAATCTTGAAATTTTGAAAAAATAGCACATAGTATATGGGAAAAAGTCAAACAGTTTTTATTCCTTTGAAACCGACTTTCAACTCGAATAACTTTTGTACCCTTAGGAGTTCGGAAAATCTAATTACAGATCTTGAACTCGCAAAAACTTTTGTATACTGAACACAATATCTTAGTTGCGCAAATTAAGCGTAATTGGCATGCAAATTAAAAAAAACGTTAAAAAATCGATTGAAGCATTCAAGTTTTTCTTCATATTTCGTCTTCTTCTGCATTTGTTTTAACATTTGGACCCAAGTCGTTGTTCTATGAAATAGGCACCACACTTAGGTGATAAATCCACTTCCCTCTAAATTTTAGTTTTGTCACTTTTAATACTACTTAATGGCTGCCTAAATTTGAAGCTCGTTTTCGCCACTTTTTAATTTTTTTCGCATATTTCTTGGCCGCCTCAAAGAATTTAAAAAAAATAGATAAGGATTTGTAGATCTTTCAATTTCGCATCGTTTGATATATATCTCGTTAATTAGAGCACATTAACGATAGTATAATATACGACAGGTGTAAATGAGAAGTTTTTGAGCGTAAATTTTTCAAAATACCAGTTTTTCGTGGAGCACACTCGCAAATATGAATGAAAATTTCCAAACTGCCGCGTAAACCGAGTTTTTTGCCATTTAGCACCTAAAGCAAAAGCGCACCAAAAAATCATTGTTTGCTAAAATTTTATGAAGATTTTGAAAATCGTGCAAAAAAGTGCATATTGGTTTAAATGGTTTAAGAAAGCAAACTGAGACAAAATCACATAAGGCATGAAAGCGATGTCATTTATAACAGATTTGCATCAAAAGTTTGTCAAAAATCTCTTTATGAACTGAGAATGCGAAGGTTTCATCTAAAAACATTTCAGTGAAGCACATAGCGAGTTAAGCTTAAAATTGATCAAAAATGGTCTTAAAACTATTCTTTAATAAAGCTTTACCTTAGCGCACCAAAAAATTATAAGGATTAACGATTTTTTGGACCAAATAAGAATTTTATATCTTAGAAAAATATGCACCTATTAAAACTTATATTTAAATAAAAAATTCTTTTAAATTAAATTTGTCCATATTTTTTGAATTTTTTTATATCTGAAAATTAAAACTATTTGATTTTTGTCTATATGTATGTATGTATGTATAACTTGTTTAATTATTGGTCCATATTTGACCTTAGTAGTGAAGGGTATTATATAGTCGGGCTTGACCGACTATTGCTTTTCTTACTTGTTAAATTTTAATTAAAATTTTATATTTTTTTCAAAATTATATAGTTGTTATAGTTTTATCCTCTTATTTATAAACGAACATTAAATAAATGACAAACTTGTAAATAAAGTTTTTTATACAAAATTCCCAAATAAGCTTTTGACAATTTTTGAAATATACAGCTTTAATATAACTCTTTCCTGCTTAAATCTTTAATCATCTAGGACGATGAAAAAATTCATAATTTTTTAAAGGAATTTTGAATTAAAAGTCAACTTTTAAGGAAGGAAGTTTAAAACAAAAAAATAAATCTTTGAGTTCTCTGTTCATAAATTCACAAATTGGTGTATGGTGTCTTGCGGGTTGGCTCGACTGACTATATTTTCTTATATACATATGTACTTGTTTTTAGTGCTTTTATACATTTCCAGTATTTACGCTAAAGCTTTTTAGTTTCTATTCATTTTATTTCCATTGTACAGAGGCGTGTGTTCTTTTGTTGGTTAACTTAATCCCCTTAAATATTTTAGAAAACCTACACGTGCAACATGCGCATGGTTTGCGTCTAAAGCTTTAGTAAAACACACCAAAAAGTGTTTTCTGTATTACAGGCTAGAAATATAGCAGACCTATAGACAAAACTATATACTTTAAATATTAAATCATTATTTAATACAATGTGTAAAAGTTTTTTTAATGTGTAAATATCCAGAGCAATATTTATACCCTTCACCACCATTGGTGGAAAGAGTATTATAAGTTTGTGCTGATCTATGTAACGCATGGAAATATTTGTCTTAGACTCTTAATATACCAATAGGCTTAGAATCACTTTCTGAGTCGATTTAGCGATGTCCGTCCGTCCGTCTGGCTGGCTGGACCCCCATGTAAACCTTATAATCAAACTACAGGTCGCAATTCTAAAGATAATTTGATGAAATTTTGCACAGATCATTTTTCATTGATAATGGGCTATTGAAATTCGTCAAAATCGGTCCATTATTTATGGTACCTCCCATAGGTCCCACTTCCCGGAATTGATATATTGGCCCCAAATATCAATATTTTTTCATTCATTTTAAATCAAATACTGCTTATGTAAACTAAAATCACTGTACCAAATTTCGTTAAAATCGGTCCACATTTGACCATAGCTCCCATACAAACTTTTCTTTAAAAACGCACTAAATGAGACAAAACTCACTAAAACGCTCGTAAATCTGAAGATAATGGGAATTTTAAGTTTATTTTTTGCATACATAACTTTTTTAACAACTGTAATCAATTTGCCTAATTTCGAGATAATCGGTTCACATTTGACCCTAGCTCTCTTATAAGTCCAAATGTCGGAATCAGCTTAAATATATAAGTTTTGAGAAAATGTTTGTATGATGGCAAAATTTGGCAAATATTTGTCTTTATACAGAAAAAATAACACCTTTGACCTTAATGGTGAAGGGTATCGTATGGTCGGGCTTGACCGACTATAGTACTTTCTTACTTGTTTATATGGGAGCTATGGTCAAATGGTGACCGATTGTAACAAAATTGTAACAAAATTTTGCTGGCATTGACATAAGACCTCCTTGTTCTAAATTTGGTTATATATTGTTATGTCTGTTATAATTTTAGATATATTGGCATTTAAGTGTATTTTAGGTGAAATTTAGGCTGTTTCCGTAAGATTTTTGTATGGGAGCTATGGCTAAATCTGAATCGATTTTGATGAAATTTTATAATTTGCTATGGTCAAATGTTAACCGATTTTGCCCAGTTTCAATACCAAAAATGAAGAATATTTTTGCTAAGTTTCAGTGAGATAGCTCCTTTCTTTAAGGCGTTATCGTAATTTCGACAGCCTTAGAATTTCATAAGGAATCAGAATGTAGATCCCTTTTGGTTTTTGAGCCAATATTAAGGAAATTACAAACGGAATAACAATTTCAATATACCCCTCATTCTTTTTGATGAAAAAATAATGGATATATAGAAAAATTGATTTGAGAACTTGTGGCTATTCATTTCCTCATTGATTTTAAATTCCTCATTGATTTTAAATTCAGATGGCAAAAGACATTTCTACCAAAATTGGGTAAATTTGGTCAATTGAAATTGCCCGAAATTAAAACTTTGACTAAATGACATCAATAGTTTTACGAAGTTTAAAAATGTTAAAAGATGATATTATAATTAAATTATTTTGGAAAATAATCAACCGATTTTTAGTTCTTTTTTCTTTCGTGGAAAGACAATGAAATTTCCGAAACAACAGATTGGTTGTAAAATATAGTCGAAAAATAACTGAGTTACAGAGAATCAAAGTTGAAATTGCAAAGACTGGCTGGCCGGTTATCCATATAAGCTTGTTATCATTCTACAGTTCGTAATTTCAAAGATAATTTAATGAAATTTGGCGCAGACTCATATTTAGGTCCAAGGACGATCCCTATTCTTTTTTTGTGAAATCGGATTACTACTTTGTTTACCTTACACAGGGATGCCTTCCCGGAATAGAGTTTTGGGTTCCTTTCAGCCACAAATTTAGTTTTATTTCTATATTATTTAGCAAAAATATTGCCTATCATAACCTTAATCAGTGTTCCTAATTTTGTAGAAATCGGCCCATATTTGACCATACCTCCCATACAAGACACATTCTCAAAAGACATTTAAATACACATAAAAGCACTAAAACGTTTATAACTCTAAAGATAAATACATTTGATTACTTAAACTTTGCACAGATAAATATTTTATAAATATGAACCAATAACTAAAATTTGGTAACAATCGGTTTACAATTGACCCTAGGTCCCACATTAGGACCTTAGCCGGAAATGATATCAATCTCGAAATTTTGAAAAAATAGCACATAGTATATATGTCTCTAAGACTTCATTTACCATATTTGACCTTAGTAGTAAAGGGTATGATAGAGTCGGGCTTGACCCACTATAGCTTTTCTTACTTGGTTTTTACTTATCTTTACCTAGAACCCATGAATATTTTAGTAAATTGATTATATTCAACTAGGAAAAAATCCGACAAATATTTCGGAAGATATCTACATTTAGGCGACATTATCTTTTTCAAAAATACAAAAAAAGGTTATTTTGGAATATCTCGAGATATTCAGACAATTTTATATAAAGATTGGGTATTAGATTAGTTTGGTCAAAAAACTGTTACATAGTGTAATTATTTAAAATTTTGCAAAACCCACTGAAATAATCACAGCCAAATATTTTGTAGTTAATGATTTCATCATGATCAAAATTTCCTATATAAAGTAGATTTTCGAAAAAATTCCTATAAAACGCAAATTTTTTAAAAATTTTCTATAAAAAGTAAATTTTTTAAAAATTTTCTATAAAAAGTAAATTTTTTAAAAAATTTCTATAAAAAGTAAATTTTACCCTGGTTATCTGAGGGTTCATTTCTAAAAAATATGACAGAAAAAAGCTTTTGAAAGTATATTTTATTACTCATATTATACAGATTTAAGTAGTTATTTCTCAGTTTAAAACTATAACCATTTTTAACCTATGGGTACGCAAGGGTTAACTTGTATAAAAGAGTAATTAAGGCTTCTTTGAATGATTGAATTTATTTTTTTTAATATAATAATAAATAAGTAAAAGTGTTATATTCGGCTGTGCCGAATATTATATACCCACCATCAAGTTGTGTTAAATTCAGAAACAGGGGTTAGCTAATTTAAAATCTGGACCAAAACTGAAAAAATCGCTAAGCTAATTGGTATTGTTTGTAAAACCTTTGGACTAAATTCGGTTGCCGTAGCTTTATAGTTCAACATTTAAAAATATTTTAGTGGTTTCCCCAGTATTTACTTTGATCAAAATTCGGCCTCTTAACCGGGTATAGTTTTACATAAATAAGTTATTAAATACTTTTCGTTGTGCTTAATATGTAGTTAGGCTAAACACATTAATAGTAATACGGCAGGTCCATATATTTCGTTAGGAGTTCCTAATGCATTCATCATATGTAAAGTCTGGGCTGAACATTGATTGTTGCCTATCTAATTTCATAGGTGTAATCTTAATATAATGAATGTACCTCCAAATCTTTTTGATTGTAGATATAAAAAAGGGGATGTTATATATACAAGAATTATAGCCAAATGTTGACAAAATTTTACACACTGGCTGGTATATATATAGAGCTTATTCTTGCAAAATTTAGTGGCCATAGCTATCATAGTTTCTAATTTAATAGCTTTTAACTGGCCTTTGCTAAAATTTTTGGTTTCCGTGAGTGTTTTTTATATGAAAGCTAAAGTCAAATATGGACTGATTCCTATAAAATTTGATAAACTGATCAAAAATTGCATAAAACTTCCCTATTTTAAATTTATTCGTCATAGCTATTAGAATTGTATTCAATTTATCAGCATTAATGTGTTTCCCGGGGCGGGGTTATATGGGAGCTCTAACTAAATTTGAACCGATTTTCTCCATTTTTAACACACATCTTTTTCAAGACGTCCAAAATACTTTTGTAGAGTTTTTTCCCTCTAGCTCTTTTCGTTAAGGCGCTATCGTGCTTTTATCTGACGGACAGACGGACATAAACAACCTTTTCTTTATGTATTTTTGTGTTTCCATAAGTTTTTTATATGGGAGTCATGGTCAAATGTTGACCGATTGTGACAAAATTTTGCACACTGGCTGGCATTGGCATAAGACTTTCTTGTGTCTAATTTAGTCTTAGTAGCTTTTGTAGTTAAGGAGCTATCACGATTTTATCTGACGGACAGACTCCCCTTTTCTTTTTGAATTTTTGTGTTTTCGCAAGTTTTTTATATGGGAGCTAGGTCAAATGGTGACCGATTGCGACAAAATTTTGCACACTGGCTGGCATTGATATAAGATTTGCTTGTTGTGCCAAATTTGGTGGTTATATTTGTTATACTTTTAGATTTATTAGCATTTAAGTGTATTTTAGGTGAAATTTAGATTGTTTTCGTAAGTTTTTTGTATGGGAGCTATGGCTAAATGTGAACCGATTTTGATGAAATTTTACACGCTGTCTATATACCAAATTTTATCATCATAGCTGCTATAATTTGTCATTTATTAACAAATAATCGATTAGCCTAGACGAGGTTATACGGGAGCTATGGTCAAATGTGAACCGATTTTGCCAAATTTCAATACCAAAATTTTCTCAGAGATAAAGAATATTTTTACTAAGTTTCAGTGAGCTAGCTCCTTTCGTTTAGGCGTTATCGTGATTTCAACGGACAGACAGACAGACAGACAGACAGACAGACAGACGGACAAACAGACAGACAGACAGACGGACAGACAGACAGACAGACAGACAGACAGACAGACAATCGTCTTAGAATTTCATAAGGATTCAGAATATATATCGTTTTTGGTTTTTGAGCCAATATTAAGGAAATTACAAACGGAATGACAATCTCAATATACCCCCCCATTCTTTTTGATGGTGGGTATAAAAACATGCATTTTTTTGTAGCTTTTTTGAAAAAATTTAATATTTTTAAAATTTTACTTTTGACCCTAGTAATAATAGGGTTAATGACGTCCGATTTCAACTAAAGTTCTAATATAAATTTCTACCCATCGAAACAATAATAATTACATTTTATGTTTATAAAAACTGCAAATATATAGCAATTCAAGTGCTTTTTTTCAAGTTAGGTTTTTGTCCAAATCCTTTTGACTTTGAAGTCGCAGGTTCGTCTAAGCCGTTGGAGTAATCGATTTATTTACTAACACTCTGGAACTTGTTTTTTATTTTTTTCGAATTCGTTATTCGAATTGCTAAAAATTGTCCAAATAAATTTATGTTTTTAGTCGCAACTGTCAAATAGAATTTTCCACTACATCCTCTCAAAAGTTCTCATATCCGCTCAAAACTCTCACTAATTTTCTTAATGAAATATTTTTTAATAGGAAGTAAAAAGCGTTTTTTATACTATATAACAACCAAAGTTTATAGATGTGCTAAAAAGCTTAGTACGGACACAAAATATTTCAGTGATAAAAAGCAAAAGCACATTGTAAAAAAGCTTAATGTGATTAACAGAGAAAAGCTAAAAGCTTTACAAATGTTATTTTGTGTATTGTATTTTATGTTAACATGTGTAATTTTAGTCTTTCACACATTTCGTGTGTTCTAGTATTAAATACATTTTTTGAAATTATTTCCCAACATATTCTTTAACTGAAGAATATTATAAATTTTTAATTATTTATTTAATTACTTTCTGGCATTATTATTGGAGCATTTACAATGCATTTAAGGATTAATCATCTTAAATGGACAAAAAATGTTTTTGGGCAAAACCATTAGTTTAAGTATCGATAATTGTAAAAATATTAAATGTATTAAGAAAATATTGGTTAACGAATATTAAGTAGTAGTTAATTCTCATTATTTACTTTATTTTACATCAAATGTAGTTCTGTTTGTTTTCAATTAAGTTTCCTTTAAAGTTTTCTTTTGCAAATGAAAAATACGAAAATAAATGTCAATTATATTTAAGTAAACACATGAGAAAAAAATATAAGTGACTCAAGAAAAATATTATAATCAATATGAAAATATTATTGATTTCATATAGAAAATTTCATATTGAAAATTTTTCTATAGAAAAAATTTCATAGTGAAAATTTTTCTATAGAAAAAATTTCATATTGAAAATTTTTCTATAAAAAAAATTTCATATTGAAAATTTTTCTATAGAAAAAAATTCATATTGAAAATTTTTCTATAGAAAAAATTTCATATTAAAAATTTTTCTATAGAAAAAATTTCATATTGAAAATTTTTCTATAGAAAAAATTTCATATTGAAAATTTTTCTATAGAAAAATTTCATATTGAAAATTTTTCTATAGAAAAAATTTCATATTGAAAATTTTTCTATAGAAAAAATTTCATATTGAAAATTTTTCTATAGAAAAAATTTCATATTGAAAATTTTTCTATAGAAAAAATTTCATATTGAAAATTTTTCTATAGAAAAAATTTCATATTAAAAATTTTTCTATAGAAAAAATTTCATATTGAAAATTTTTCTATAGAAAAAATTTCATATTGAAAATTTTTCTATAGAAAAAATTTCATATTGAAAATTTTTCTATAGAAAAAATTTCATAATGAAAATTTTTCTATAGAAAAAATTTCATAATGAAAATTTCTATAGAGAAAATTTCACAATGAAAATTTTTCTATAGAAAAAATTTCATAATGAAAATTTTTCTATAGAAAAAATTTCATATTGAAAATTTTTCTATAGAAAAAATTTCATATTGAAAATTTTTCTATAGAAAAAATTTCATATTGAAAATTTTTCTATAGAAAAAATTTCATATTGAAAATTTTTCTATAGAAAAAATTTCATATTGAAAATTTTTCTATAGATTAAATTGGAAATTTTTCTATAGAAATAATTTCATATTGAAAATTTCTCTATAGAAAAAATTTCATATTGAAAATTTTTCTATAGCAAAAATTTCATATTGAAAATTTTTATGAAATTTTTTCTATAGAAAAATTTTCATTATGAAATTTTTTCTATAGAAAAATTTTCATTATGAAATTTTTTCTATAGAAAAATTTTCATTATGAAATTTTTTTTATAGAAAAATTTTCATTATGAAATTTTTTCTATAGAAAAATTTTCATTATGAAATTTTTTCTATAGAAAAATTTTCATTATGAAATTTTTTCTATAGAAAAATTTTCATTATGGAATTTTTTCTATAGAAAAATTTTCATTATGGAATTTTTTCTATAGAAAAATTTTCATTATGGAATTTTTTCTATAGAAAAATTTTCATTATGAAATTTTTTCTATAGAAAAATTTTCATTATGAAATTTTTTCTATAGAAAAACTTTCATTATGAAATTTTTTCTATAGACAAATTTTCATTATGAAATTTTTTCTATAGAAAAATTTTCATTATGAAATTTTTTCTATAGAAAAATTTTCATTATGAAATTTTTTCTATAGAAAAATTTTCATTATGAAATTTTTTCTATAGAAAAATTTTCATTATGAAATTTTTTCTATAGAAAAATTTTCATTATGAAATTTTTTCTATAGAAAAATTTTCATTATGAAATTTTTTCTATAGAAAAATTTTCATTATGAAATTTTTTCTATAGAAAAATTTTCATTATGAAATTTTTTCTATAGAAAAATTTTCATTATGAAATTTTTTCTATAGAAAAATTTTCATTATGAAATTTTTTGTATAGAAAAATTTTCATTATGAAATTTTTGTATAGAAAAATTTTCATTATGAAATTTTTTGTATAGAAAAATTTTCATTATGAAATTTTTTGTATAGAAAAATTTTCATTATGAAATTTTTTCTATAGAAAAATTTTCATTATGAAATTTTTTCTATAGAAAAATTTTCATTATGAAATTTTTTCTATAGAAAAATTTTCATTATGAAATTTTTTCTATAGAAAAATTTTCATTATGAAATTTTTTTATAGAAAAATTTTCATTATGAAGTTTTTTCTATAGAAAAATTTTCATTATGAAATTTTTTCTATAGAAAAATTTTCATTATGAAATTTTTTCTATAGAAAAATTTTCATTATGAAATTTTTTCTATAGAAAAATTTTCATTATGAAATTTTTTCTATAGAAAAATTTTCATTATGAAATTTTTTCTATAGAAAAATTTTCATTATGAAATTTTTTCTATAGAAAAATTTTCATTATGAAATTTTTTCTATAGAAAAATTTTCATTATGAAATTTTTTCTATAGAAAAATTTTCATTATGAAATTTTTTCTATAGAAAAATTTTCATTATGAAATTTTTTCTATAGAAAAATTTTCATTATGAAATTTTTTCTATAGAAAAATTTTCATTATGAAATTTTTTCTATAGAAAAATTTTCATTATGAAATTTTTTCTATAGAAAAATTTTCATTATGAAATTTTTTCTATAGAAAAATTTTCATTATGAAATTTTTTCTATAGAAAAATTTTCATTATGAAATTTTTTCTATAGAAAAATTTTCATTATGAAATTTTTTCTATAGAAAAATTTTCATTATGGAATTTTTTCTATAGAAAAATTTTCATTATGAAATTTTTTCTATAGAAAAATTTTCATTATGAAATTTTTTCTATAGAAAAATTTTCATTATGAAATTTTTTCTATAGAAAAATTTTCATTATGAAATTTTTTCTATAGAAAAATTTTCATTATGAAATTTTTTCTATAGAAAAATTTTCATTATGAAATTTTTTCTATAGAAAAATTTTCATTATGAAATTTTTTCTATAGAAAAATTTTTATTATGAAATTTTTTCTATAGAAAAATTTTCATTATGAAATTTTTTCTATAGAAAAATTTTCATTATGAAATTTTTTCTATAGAAAAATTTTCATTATGAGATTTTTTCTATAGAAAAATTTTCATTATGAAATTTTTTCTATAGAAAAATTTTCATTATGAAATTTTTTCTATAGAAAAATTTTCATTATGAAATTTTTTCTATAGAAAAATTTTCATTATGAAATTTTTTCTATAGAAAAATTTTCATTATGAAATTTTTTCTATAGAAAAATTTTCATTATGAAATTTTTTCTATAGAAAAATTTTCATTATGAAATTTTTTCTATAGAAAAATTTTCATTATGAAATTTTTTCTATAGAAAAATTTTCATTATGAAATTTTTTCTATAGAAAAAATTTAAAGTGCATACTAATTTGTAATAATTTTAAAAATTTCTTTCAGTGTTGATGTTCATGTGTTTGTAAAATTAAATTTGCACAAAAAAGATAAAGAGTAATAGCATTTACCAGAAGTAGTTGATCAATAACATCTTATTGAGTTTATTTTACTTGTTCGAGTACCTTCACCACAACAAGAACAACATCGTTCGGATTTAACCTCAAATGCAGCCAAATAGTCAGCAACAATTTGCTGTTCAAAGATAATGACGATTATTGTTAATAATGATGTTGTTATTTGTTGTGGGTCTGATTGAACGAATTCATTTATTTGTATTCGATACAAAAGAGAGAATATTTAAATTGGAAATCCATTAGGAGACTACTTTTTTGTGTTTATTATTTGGGAAACACTGAAAAAATTAAAATTAGATATAATTTTGAAAACTGTTATAGGAAATAAGGATTTTCAAGTCATCGAAATTAGACTTTAGTTTTAAATAAAGAAATAAATCAATACAAAATAATTTTTTCTAAATATTTTATGGGTTCGAATCCTACTTAATTAAAAATTTCTTTCAGTTTATTATAATTTTCTTTCCCTTGACAATGTATGGGTACACATTTTCTCACACACATGAAGATAGATGAGATTTAAATAGCGTAAGTGAATCCACAATTTGAATTTGTACATGTCTATATGTCAGTCAGTCATTGAATCAGTCTGATTGCCTGATGCTAGCAGCAGCAGCCCCAAATGTGAAGCCGTGTGTGCCTAAATTTCTCTGCCATTCGAGTGTAGAGGAGGGGGTGTTTATATTCCTAAAGATTGAAGTGCGTGTAGTAAATGTTTACTTGGTACAACATGTACTACGACTAAAGATACTTATGTCTATGGTACACAATTTTTATATCTCTGCACATAAGTGGTTTGAGCATTTTATTTATTTTATTTTCATATACAAACTGAAATCCATATATTGAAGCCAAACAATTCAGACAATTTTCATTGAATGAATGGAAAAATATTGTAACATTTTAATGTTTATTTTTTTCCGATATCTATAAATAGTAACACAACACAACCTAAAGGTCAAATGAGTGCATTTTTGAAAGTGAATTTCTATTAATATGTAGAAATAAAGAAAAGTTATGCATTGATCGATTGTTTAGTTTTTGAATAATATAAATATGAAAAAAAATTTTGAAACCAGAAAGTGTATTTTTAGAAGATTTTTCATCATGTCCTGGTGTCACTGTACTTCTTGCACCATTAACAAGGATCAAATATGGACCGTTTGAGGCGATATATTGCTTATCGGTTATATCAATATAAAAATTATTTTTGGCAATAAGATTTTGTTTTTCTTTCAGTTTTTGCAATTTTTGGATACTTTCTATGGGATCGGTTATATGGAGCAATTTTAGCAAATTTTGTAAATATTTTTCCCCTCTTTTGTACCCCACTTACATTAAAAGTGCCAAACACGTATTTAGTACTATTTTAGTACCTTTCGGTTTCCACATGAATTGTGTTTCTATATTTATTAGTTCAAAATATGCATATGGGTTAAAAAAAGTACCAACATATAGTTATTACTCCTTTTCAACCTTATAAGCGCCATTTCAAAAAAGTACCAAACATATGTCCCCTCATTTTTCTAGCCGATCCAAATACAACTTTGTTTGTAGCGCTTTTGGTTTCGGAAATTTTTCTATTTGCTTCCTTTTTTTATACCTCAAACGGTCGAATTTAAAAAAGTACCGAACACGTATTCCTTAGTTTTTAGTGCGAATTTCAAATCAAATTAATTTAATAGATATTGTGTTGCCAAATTTTCCCTTTTTCAATCCCTAAATTGAAAAAGTACCAAATACGTGTTTGATATTTTGTACTTGGCAATCGACTTTCCTATAAATGTTATTAAAAGGAGATATAATGTTACCAAGTCTTCTCTGTTTTAACCCATAAATTTAAAAAGTAAAAAACATGTCTTTGATATTGTGTGCTTGGCAATCGACTTTCCTATAAATGTTATTACTAGGAGATATAATGTTACCAAGTTTTCCCTTATTTAACCGCTAAATTGAAAGAGTACCAAATACGTATCTGATTTTTTGTACTTGGCAATCGACTTTCCTATAAATGTTATTAATAGGAGATACAATGATACCAAGTTTTCTCTTTTTTAACCCCTAAATTGAAAAAGTTCCAAATACGTGTTTTATATTTTGTACTTGGCAATCGACTTTGCTATAAATGTTATTAATAGGAGATATTATGTTACCAAGTTTTCCCTTTTTTAACCGATAAATTGAAAAAGTACCAAATACGTCTTTGATGTTTTGTACTTGGCAATCGACTTTCCTATAAATGTTATTAATGGGAGATATAATGTTTCCAAGTTTTCCCTTTTTTAACCCCTTTATTGAAAAAGTACCAAATACGTCTTTGATATTTTGTACTTGGCAATCGACTTTCCTATAAATGTTATTAAAAGGAGATTTAATGTTACCAAGTTTTCCCTAATTTAACCGCTAAATTGAAAAAGTACCAAATAAATGTTTGATAATTTGTGCTTGGTAATCGACTTTCCTATAAATGTTATCAATAGAAGATATAATGTTACCAAGTTTTCTCCTTTTTAACCGTAAAATTGAAAAAGTACCAAATACGTCTTTAATAATTTGTACTTTGTAATCGACTTTCCTATAAATGTTGTTAATAGGAGATATAATGTTATCAAATTTTTCCTTTTTTTAATCCCTAAATTGAAAAAGTACCAAATACGTCTTTGATATTTTGTACTTGGCAATCGACTTTCCTGTTAATTTTATTAATAGGAGATATAATGTTAACAAGTTTTCCTTTTTTTAACCCCTAAATTGAAAAAGTACCAAATATGTCTTTGATATTTTTTACTTGGCAATCGTTTTTCCTATTAATGTTATTACTAGGAGATATAATATTACCAAGTTTTACCTTTTTATCCCCTAAATTCAAAAAGTACCAAATATGTCTTCGAGATTTTGTACTTGGCAATTGACTTTCCTATAAATATTATTAATAGGAGATATAATGTTTCCAAGTTTTCTCTTTTTTAACCCCTACCAAATACGGCTTTGATATTTTGTACTTGGCAATTGACTTTCCTATAAATGTTATTAATAGGAGATATAATGTTACCAAGTTTTCCCTTTTTTAACCCCTAAATTGAAAAAGCACCAAATAAGTCTTTGATATTTTGTAATTGACAGTCGACTTTCCTATAAATGTTATTAATAGCTATATTGGTTCAAGTGCTATACAAAGGTAAGGAAGAATGAACCTACTGTAATTTTTTTCCCCCGTTTTTACCTCTTTTACCCCCTAAATCAAAAAAGTACCAAATATGTATTTGATGTTTTTTTCCTTGTGTACCGTCTCCGTTTTAAATTTTGTTTCTGTGTTGATTTGTTTAAAAGATACACATTGGTTAGAAAAAGTACTAATAATTTATTTTTACCCTTTTTTTCCGCTATTTGTCCCATCTGTCAAAAACGTATCTTCTTATTTTTGGAGCTGATCGGAACGCAATTTTTAGTCATATCACGTTTACTTCCAGAGATAGAGTGATACAGATTTTTCCCTTTTTACCCCCCTTTCCCTTTTTACCCCCTTAGTGGAAATATACAATTGTCAAAATTTCAGTTCTCTAGCTTTAGGCTGGGCGATGATGAATCATTCCGTCAGTCTGTTAAGTTAGAATTATATATATCGATGGCTTAATATAAAAACGTCCTAACTCGATTTTTTGTTTCTTAACAGGAAAAGGAAAAAACTTAATGAAAGCCGCAAAGTTATAGAAACAATAAAAACAATTTTAAATGATAAATAAAATGTGTTGCTTTTTTATTAATTTTTGTTGTAGCTTAAATTTTACGAATTTTATTAACTTTTTTCCTTCTCCTGTAAAGTATCAAAACAATCGATTTAGGCCTTTTCTATATTAAGCCATCGATATTGCAGTTAATTGGACTAAGTGTGGTAGGATCGGTAAAGACAAAGTTTGTATCCCCTACAAACTACTAAAAACTACTTGTAACCTAGTAGTTACACAATTTTAAAGTAGATCCAACCTTCAACCGGGTCTTCACATCAAGTAAAAATATAAATTTACAATTTATTTTAAAACACGTAAATTTGTATTTAATAATTTCAGCTAAAACAAATTAAAACTGACAAGATACCCTTTAAAATTTCCATAAATCTTTATCAATTTAATACCTTACCTAATAAATATCATAATCCGTGTGACAATTTATGGCTAAAAACCAGAGCCAATGTGGCTAACATTTGCAGTCAGTAAAATAAATATAAAAATATTTTATGTTAATGTTTTGTATGTTTAATTCCCTAAAGTCTAATAGAGTTGAGTACATGAAATATCTAAAAACTAATCCTCTAAAATTATGCCAAAAAAACGGCAACAAATAATGTATACCCTTTTGCAAAAAAAAATTGAGTAAATATGTTCAGAAAAACATAAATTTTCAAATTCAATAAAAAAAAAATCAAATTAAATTTTTTTAAATTAAATTACGACTCTTTTTTTTGTTACAAAAATACGACAAACAAGTGATAATACATTTTCTGCCCCTTTTTTGGTATAATGTCATTATTTACCTCTTTAGGGACCTAAAAAGTGTAAAATTGTTTTTCAATTAAGTTTGTTTTTATTAAAACAAAAACAAAAATCGAACTCATTAAAATAAAAATAAATTCATTCAATTGAATTTATTATAATGACCCCAAATGACGTCAATTAATTTTAAAGATCACAGAAAACAATTGTTAATGTCTTTTTTATATCAAATAAAATTAAGAAAAATTATAATTGGAATTGTTTAAAATTGACAGTCTTTTATAATACAAAATTTGTTTTTATTCCCTTCACCAATAGGTGAAAGGGTATTATAAGTTTGTGACTCCGTTTGTAATTTTTTTATTAGTGATCGTAGACCCCATAAAAATTATACCGATCGACTCAGAATCGGGAGGAGAATCGATTCTGTCTGTTGAAATCAAGTTTCTGAAGCCCCTGGAGGATGGACTTACATAAATTATATATCAGATTTTATGAAATTCTCCCGCAATGAACGCTATTAAATTTCATTAAAATCGGTTTATAAACACCGAAAATATTGAAAAAATACCAAAAATTAAACGAAAATTTTAAAATTTTTGATTGAAACACACTTTTAAATAACAAGAGAAAAAAGATACTCCTGGTGTATGTTGTATATCATGTTATATGTCAGATTGTAGGAAAAACACTCTGTAAAATTTTATCAAAATCGGTCCATACACAACTGAGATATCGCCAAAACACTGAATTTGATGTATCGCAAATTGCCCAAAGTACACATTAGAGAATGTTTGTTGAAAAACATGAAAAAAATGAAATGCAGAAATAGGAAAAACTATCCTCCTTTAGTACAGACCTACATAAATTTTATATCAGATTTTAGGAAATTCCCCCACCAAGCACGTTATTAAATTTTATCAAAAGCGGTCCATAAACAATTGAGATATCGCCATAACACTACATTTGATGTACAGCAAATTGCGCAAAGTACGTGTCTAAGAAATTTTGTTTACATTTTGTAAGTATTGTTTTAGCGATATCTCAGGTGTTTATGAACCGATTGTAATGAAATTTG
Organism: Stomorhina lunata; assembly: GCA_933228675.1. Classification (NCBI taxonomy): domain Eukaryota; kingdom Metazoa; phylum Arthropoda; class Insecta; order Diptera; family Rhiniidae; genus Stomorhina; species Stomorhina lunata. The sequence continues at coordinate 124,777,420 of OW121740.1, read as the reverse complement.
ACATCATTTTTTGTGTGAGGATTTTCTAAAATATATACTCCATAAATCTGATTACGAATACCATTCAAATTGTACCGATCAACTCAGAATCGGCAGGAGAATCGATTTCGCGACCTCCGTCCGTCCGTCCGTCCGTCTGTCTGTTTGTTTGTCCGTCCATCCGTCTACCTGTCTGTCCTTTTTTCTGTTGTAGTCAAGTTTTTGGAGCTCCTGTTTTGTCGATATCTCAGATGTTTATTTTGATGAAATTTAATAGCGTCCTTCGCAGGGGATTATCTAAATCCTAATGCATTCTGTAATTTGTGGTAGATATAATTTAGCGTTTAAGCGATGGTGTTTTGATCGACAATGATGAAATTCAGGGTGGGACAATTCAGGAGCTCCACAAATCTGATTTTAGCAGACAGACACACCTCATTTATCTTAATTTTGTGTCTGACTTTTGAACATTATTATAACATTTGAGAATGTATTATATATCAAATTATAGGTAATCTTCCTAGGAAGTACAAAAATGCAGCTAATTACATGATATCCGTTCAAAACCTACATATGTATGTAAGTATCTCACATATCAACAAAAATTTAAATTTTTTAATTGCAATTGGGAGAAATCCGTTCACGTTTGACAATTGATCCCGTATAACTTCGCCTAAGGCAATCTCTTAGTAGCTAATAAATGATAAATTATAATAGATACGATGATGACATTTAGTATAAAGACGTTGTACAATATTGATATTCAGGACAATAGCGCCTAAAATAAACTTTCTAGAGGGACAACATTTGACAAAAGTATTTCTGATCTCTTGAAAAGTTCAATATTGAAAATGGGCGAGCTCTATTCACATTTAGTGAAATCTCCCATATAAACTCGACTGGGAATCAATTTAATGCTGATAAATTAAATCACATTAAAATTGCACAAAGAACTAGAGCAAAACTTTCCAAACATCCATCGGACAGATCGAAAGAACAATACATCCCAAATATTATTGATGAAGTGTTCATTTTAATTAATTAACTAACTTCAGATTAATAAGTAAACTTTTCCGACAAAGCTGATAGCCATCCATTCAAAAGCTATATATTTCACGTATGTATCTAAAACTAAGAGTGTATAGCCTATTATTTTAAGGCTTGTATACATTGACAATCATTGTTAAAGCTTTTGACCTAAATCAGTCCGCTAACTTCAGAGTTTTACATAACTAATCAAGAACTTTTACTAGTTGGATTGCATGTCAGAATACTTAAACTTCATGAAATCGATGTGATATTGCAAATCTAAGGGCATCTATATTTTGAAGCATCTTTTCTGCATGGTTTATCTGGTCTATCGAACTTTATTAAATGTTCGTAAAATATGTGTCTATTTTATTTCGAAGCTACTGGCTGGCTTAAATATGCATTCTCTACTTGTAGTCTAGTAATCATTATCTTTCACAAAGGGACCACTTTAGAACCCAAGTGAAGCTTCCCTAGACATCAGCCACCTGCCCAACCTAACCTTTGGGTGCATAACTATTCTAGATGATGACGCCACCGAAAAGGTTTTCGTTTTCCGACTCTTAATTTTAAAGACTCTTTGCATATAATACTAGTATAACCAAATATTGCTACGAATTACATTAAGTACTTTTGGAACACCATTGGTGAAGGGTATCCAAGATACCACTTTTACTTGTTTTTACATATAATTATGCATATGACGACAAATATTTATTGTAATCGCAAATTATACTTAGATTTTAATTTATATTAAAATCTCTTCCAAACTATCATAAGTTGTTTTTTACCATCATATTATAACTCCCATCCTCGTACGGTTGTAATTTTCTTGCTGTCACTAAATACACAAGCTCCTAGGAGAAATTGCTAATGCAACTGCTACTTTGGATTCAGCAAAAAACGGTTTTCTATTCATTCTTTAGTTCTTCCTTTAATGCTTCAGGCTAATTTTTTTTCTTATCGGCTCATTATTTTTAATACTCTGTAGTTAGACAGACGTCCAAGAACCGACTTATTTAGCCCGTCGAATTGTAGGTCTTTAGTAAGCCCATCGAGATCAGAAGATTTTTATCTCATTGGAGCATTATTCTATACTTTCCGGTAGTATCATGGTAGTGAAACGATATATTTATCTCATTGGATTGTAGACCCGTACTTACCTTACTGACAACCGAAGACGGATTAAAGATCCGTCTTCAGCAGATTGAGATATGAAGATTTTCAAAATCGAATAGTTTATATCATCGGAGCATTATTTTATAAAGGGTGGTTAAATTGTAAGGGCCGATGTTGAATGTGAACCAATTTTCCGAATTTTATTTGACATTTCTCTATTTCAGACTTACTCAATTTGAGCCATGGAGAGATACATAATCCAACGACGTGTTAAAGTTACCCAGACTTATTATAAAAATGGGCGTTCAAATCAAAATGCATATCGTGCACTTCGTGATTTTTTTGGTCAATTTGATCGTCCAAATGTGCGTACAATCGCAAAAATCGTGGAAAAATTAGAGCAAACCGGGTCTGTAGAAGATGTGGAAACACCAGTGCATGCTTGTATAGCTCGTACTGCTGAAAATATTGCTGCTGTTCGCGATAGTGTGGCTGAAGAGCCGTCCACCTCAACTCGTCGTCGTCGTGCCCAACAATTGCACCTCTCACGCTCGTCGTTGATGAACATTATGCATAAAGACTTGCATTTACACGCTTACAAGGTGCAATTGGCTCAAGAACTAAAGCCTCTTGACCATTCCAAACGTCGTGAATGGGCAGAATGGTGGCAAGAAATGGCAACAGTAGATGATCAATTTTCGAAGAAAATCATCTTCAGTGATGAGGCACATTTTCACCTCAGTGGATTCGTCAATAAACAGAATTGCCGCATTTGGGCAAATGAGAATCCAAGAGTGATTGTCGAAAAACCAATGCACCCACAAAGAGTGCCTGTTTGGTGCGTTTTATGGGCTGGCGACATCAGCCGTATTTCTTCCAAAATGAGGCCGGTCAGGCAGTTACTGTGAATGGTGTTCGCTATAGTGAGATGATAACGAACTTTTTATAGCCCGAATTGGAAGATATGGATGTGGACGATATGTGGTTTCAGCAGGACGGTGCCACCTGCCACACAGCTAACGAAACAATGGCTCTTTTGCGCAACAAATTCAATGGCCGTGTTATCTCACGTAATGGCGATGTTGATTTGACACCGTTGGACTTTTTTCTTTGGGGTTATTTGAAAGAAAAGGTGTACGTCGATAAGCCAGCAACAATTCAAGAGCTAAAGGATGAGATAATTCGGCACATTAATGGCATAGAACCTCCATTATGCCTCAGGGTCATCGAAAATTTGGACCATCGGATGGAGGTGTGCCGCCGTGGTCGCAGCGCCCTTTTGGCCAATATTTTGTTCCGTACATAGTTGAGTAATACCAATATATCATAATAAAATAAAATTACAATAATTTTCTAAATAGTTTGTATTTTATTCAAAATCAACATCGGCCCTTGAAATTTAACCACCCGATAATACCAGATAGTAAGTCGTCAGAGAAACAAACTATTTATCATATCGGATTGTCGACCCATACTTAACCGTCGGACAGCTAACGATTTTATCTGATTAATTGAAATCAAGGTCATTCTCGAAACATTAGTCAAGTCATTGTCTAAGTAAAGGGTTATAGCAAAAGTTTTAACCTAAGTTTTAACCAAGTCAAAATCATAGCCTTAGTCTTAGCGATAATCACAGTCATACTCAAAGTCATAGTGATAGTTAAAGTCATAGTTAAAGTAATAGTCATAGTGTCGTCAAAGTTTTAGTATTAGTATTAGTATTGGTTATAATCAAAATAACAGGCAAAGCTTAACCTATAGTCAAAGACATAACCAATGTTTTAGTCACAGTCGTTGGCTAAGTCAAAGTCATAGTCAAAATTATAATCGTAGTAATATTTTAAGTCCTAGTCATAGTCTGAGTTATTTTCACTTTAATAGTGAATTTCATAGTTAAGTTATTATTTTTTAAATTATTGCATTCCTTTCTTGACTGCATTTTTACAAGAAAACATTAATCAAAAATTTTGTAAAACGCAATTCCTCTAATGGAAAATTCAGCCAAAAGAATGTACCAAAAATAATAAAAGAAGCCGCCAAAAACAGAATTTGTTTAAGATTTAAAGGAAAATTCATAAACATGTCAGAATTTTTGTACTTAAAAAATATGAAAAAAAATATTTATTCAGCTTACACCCATTTTTTTTTCTTAAACTTTTACAAATGTTTAATATAAGACAAAAAAAAAAAAAAAAATGAACGATACTATGTAAAAATAAATAAACAAATGCATAAATAAGTTCATGACTCGTTTTTCAAAATAAAACAAATAAATCATTTGGCTCTGTTTCATGTTTTTTTTTTCAAAACTGGAAGAGCTCCGAAAAAAAGCAAGAAAAAAAAAAGGATTATTAAAATGTCAGGAGAGTAAATATATATTTTTGGTCTACATGTTGCTGATATTTTCAACATGCGTTTCTTTGTTTCGGAAAATGAGTGCCTCTTTGGGGAAAATTTTTACTAAAAGCAAAATCCGCCAACTCATCAGCAGCCTGAGGTCATGGCTGTTATTGCAAGACGTAAATAGCTGAAATAGATTGTGGAAAACTATAAATTTTCTATGAAAATTTTTCTTTTTTAATTTTATTTATCAATAAAAAAAACGAATTCATTCACCTATACAATCTTTGTGGCATTGCAACCTTTTAATTTATTCATTGTCTGGCGTTTGGTTTTCGATTTTCGTTGGTTCTTTTTTTTACAGAAAATTTCCGTATTTTTTTTAAATTTTAATGAAAAATATAGCGACACACCAACAGGGGTAGTCCGTTCTTTTGTATGATGCCACAAAAAGCCTCAATAAATTAAAAGTGCATTAAATACAATGATGTGTGCGTCACTCATGCAGTTCTTTTAAGTACTCTTTAATACTAGGGTGGTGCTATAAATCATCACAATTGATCTAGTGAAATCTCTTGAATGATATAGTAGTTATTCTGCTCCTTTATTAAATCTAAACCATTTTACGCTTCAAATTCGTAAACTTGCTATTGTCAGTTTCACAAAATTCTTTGATAAAACTATCAAAACCACCCACCATCTAGCCACATGGTCACATCAGTCATTCACCTACACATATGGAGATATAATATTGTATTTACTTTTGCGTGTGAGTGCGTTTTACATATTATTTCCCCAGGATTTATTCACTGTATTCTTTGTCAAAATTGAACAACGTAGGTCAGCAAAACAACAAGTCAACGACACAATATGTTGTTGCTTTTTTTTCCACTCATTGTTGTTTTTGTTTTGCAAAATGTTGCTAAAGTGAAAACACGTACGTACCATCACATTGTTCTGTGAAAAATTTTCACCCATATTATGCAGTTTTCCATGGAAATCACTTTTTAAACAAATTCAAAAAATGGTCAAATAAGTAGATTACGATGTAGAAAACTCATAGCCAATGTCATAGTAGAAGTCTTAGTCTAGTCCTAGTATAGTCCTAGTCTAGTCCTAGTCTAGTCCTAGTCTAGTCCTAGTCTAGTCCTAGTCTAGTCCTAGTCTAGTCCTAGTCTAGTCCTAGTCTAGTCCTAGTCTAGTCCTAGTCTAGTCCTAGTCTAGTCCTAGTCTAGTCCTAGTCTAGTCCTAGTCTAGTCCTAGTCTAGTCCTAGTCTAGTCCTAGTCTAGTCCTAGTCTAGTCCTAGTCTAGTCCTAGTCTAGTCCTAGTCTAGTCCTAGTCTAGTCCTAGTCTAGTCCTAGTCTAGTCCTAGTCTAGTCCTAGTCTAGTCCTAGTCTAGTCCTAGTCTAGTCCTAGTCTAGTCCTAGTCTAGTCCTAGTCTAGTCCTAGTCTAGTCCTAGTCTAGTCCTAGTCTAGTCCTAGTCTAGTCCTAGTCTAGTCCTAGTCTAGTCCTAGTCTAGTCCTAGTCTAGTCCTAGTCTAGTCCTAGTCTAGTCCTAGTCTAGTCCTAGTCTAGTCCTAGTCTAGTCCTAGTCTAGTCCTAGTCTAGTCCTAGTCTAGTCCTAGTCTAGTCCTAGTCTAGTCCTAGTCTAGTCCTAGTCTAGTCCTAGTCTAGTCCTAGTCTAGTCCTAGTCTAGTCCTAGTCTAGTCCTAGTCTAGTCCTAGTCTAGTCCTAGTCTAGTCCTAGTCTAGTCCTAGTCTAGTCCTAGTCTAGTCCTAGTCTAGTCCTAGTCTAGTCCTAGTCTAGTCCTAGTCTAGTCCTAGTCTAGTCCTAGTCTAGTCCTAGTCTAGTCCTAGTCTAGTCCTAGTCTAGTCCTAGTCTAGTCCTAGTCTAGTCCTAGTCTAGTCCTAGTCTAGTCCTAGTCTAGTCCTAGTCTAGTCCTAGTCTAGTCCTAGTCTAGTCCTAGTCTAGTCCTAGTCTAGTCCTAGTCTAGTCCTAGTCTAGTCCTAGTCTAGTCCTAGTCTAGTCCTAGTCTAGTCCTAGTCTAGTCCTAGTCTAGTCCTAGTCTAGTCCTAGTCTAGTCCTAGTCTAGTCCTAGTCTAGTCCTAGTCTAGTCCTAGTCTAGTCCTAGTCTAGTCCTAGTCTAGTCCTAGTCTAGTCCTAGTCTAGTCCTAGTCTAGTCCTAGTCTAGTCCTAGTCTAGTCCTAGTCTAGTCCTAGTCTAGTCCTAGTCTAGTCCTAGTCTAGTCCTAGTCTAGTCCTAGTCTAGTCCTAGTCTAGTCCTAGTCTAGTCCTAGTCTAGTCCTAGTCTAGTCCTAGTCTAGTCCTAGTCTAGTCCTAGTCTAGTCCTAGTCTAGTCCTAGTCTAGTCCTAGTCTAGTCCTAGTCTAGTCCTAGTCTAGTCCTAGTCTAGTCCTAGTCTAGTCCTAGTCTAGTCCTAGTCTAGTCCTAGTCTAGTCCTAGTCTAGTCCTAGTCTAGTCCTAGTCTAGTCCTAGTCTAGTCCTAGTCTAGTCCTAGTCTAGTCCTAGTCTAGTCCTAGTCTAGTCCTAGTCTAGTCCTAGTCTAGTCCTAGTCTAGTCCTAGTCTAGTCCTAGTCTAGTCCTAGTCTAGTCCTAGTCTAGTCCTAGTCTAGTCCTAGTCTAGTCCTAGTCTAGTCCTAGTCTAGTCCTAGTCTAGTCCTAGTCTAGTCCTAGTCTAGTCCTAGTCTAGTCCTAGTCTAGTCCTAGTCTAGTCCTAGTCTAGTCCTAGTCTAGTCCTAGTCTAGTCCTAGTCTAGTCCTAGTCTAGTCCTAGTCTAGTCCTAGTCTAGTCCTAGTCTAGTCCTAGTCTAGTCCTAGTCTAGTCCTAGTCTAGTCCTAGTCTAGTCCTAGTCTAGTCCTAGTCTAGTCCTAGTCTAGTCCTAGTCTAGTCCTAGTCTAGTCCTAGTCTAGTCCTAGTCTAGTCCTAGTCTAGTCCTAGTCTAGTCCTAGTCTAGTCCTAGTCTAGTCCTAGTCTAGTCCTAGTCTAGTCCTAGTCTAGTCCTAGTCTAGTCCTAGTCTAGTCCTAGTCTAGTCCTAGTCTAGTCCTAGTCTAGTCCTAGTCTAGTCCTAGTCTAGTCCTAGTCTAGTCCTAGTCTAGTCCTAGTCTAGTCCTAGTCTAGTCCTAGTCTAGTCCTAGTCTAGTCCTAGTCTAGTCCTAGTCTAGTCCTAGTCTAGTCCTAGTCTAGTCCTAGTCTAGTCCTAGTCTAGTCCTAGTCTAGTCCTAGTCTAGTCTAGTCTAGTCCTAGTCTAGTGATGACTATGACTATGATTTTTTCTTTGACTCTGACTATGACTTTGTAGTCAAAGTGATTGTTAAAGTCATAGTCAGAGTCAAAGTCAAAACCATAGTCAGAGTCAAAGATAAAGTCCAAGTTATAGTCAAAGTCATAATCAAAGTCATAGTCATAGTCGTAGTCAAAGTCATAGTCAACGTCATAGTCAAAGTCAAAGTCGTAGTCAAAGTCATAGTCATAGTCAAAGTCATAGTCAAAGTCATAGTGAGGAATATTCAAAGTCTTTGAAAAAGACACTGGTCATATATAGGTCATAAGCTAAATCATAGTCCAACTCATAATGAAAGTTATTATCAAAATTTTGTCTAAGAGTATCCCATATCATAAAACTTAAATAGTCACAAGTTTAAAATATATTTTACAATTATATACTCACTTGCAAACATAAATGCAAATACAAATGCAAAACTTACAAATCGACCCATGAAATAAATACATACATAAGTAAAACATAGTAAAACAAAAATATAAAAAGGGAATTAAAGAAAATATTTAAATAACGAAAGTAGTTAACACAATAACATTAACATCATACGAGCGAGTACTACGTTATGGCATCCGTTTCCCACCAACACATTTGTATTTGCGGACGGACAGACTCTGACAACAGTTGAGAAATAAAAATAAAAGCGAAAAAAGTACATTCCTCCTTTAACAATAATTTCATTTATTTTTTTTTATATTTAACAAACCACAAATAGTTACGAAATAACTACAATTTCATCGAAAAAAATGCTCACACACTAGGGAAAAGTGGAAAGAAAAATTACAACTCATCTTCTGGCTTATGTAGGGAACGATAGTAAATTTCATTATTAAGATACATATTAAGATTAGGGTGAGGCTTAAAGTTATGAAATTTATTTGCTATAAAACCGATTTACTCGACTTTTAACCATAAATATTATCCACACTTTGTTTAGTCTCGTAGCTTAGAATTTTTAAGGGGTTCTAAATTCTTGATTTCAAGCTCTGATTCATTGTTATTTTATGTAACCCTACTGTGTCCATATTGTTACAATTTCCTTATTTTTGTTCACAATACCCCAAAATTTGTTTTTGGGTTATTGTACACTTATTTTTATGTCATTTTGATGGATGTACAATAAAAAATTTACTTGTGTTGAAATGTATGTTGAATTTTGAGTGATTTCGTATAAATTATATTTTATTTTTGTTTCATTGTGTTTTTCGTGTTTCTTTGTTGAGTGCAAATTGACTTCTTTGTTGTCACTTTTAAATACATATGGAGTATTTTGCTCATCAAAATGATAACATTTTTAAATGTTTACTAAAAATTGTCTTCAATGTCATGTTCCTGATGGTGTTGGTAAGTCACAGAAACTTTATAGACACATTCGAAATTTAAGTCAAAGTCATAGACAAAATTATAGTCAAAATCATAATTAAATTCTTTTTTAGGCAAAGTAATAATCATAGTCAAAATCGTAGTAGTGGTCAAAGTCAAAATCGCAATCAAAGTTATAGTCAAGATTAAAATTAAAGTCTTTGTTAAAGACAAACGTAGTAGTAGTCAAAGTTATAGTAAAAATCAATGTCTTAGGTTTGCACCGCACAGTGGTTTGAAACAAAAAAAAAAAAAAAAAAAAAAATGGTAATAAATCTGTACCTTCTAAACTGTAGGTCTGATTACATAAGTATGTATGAGAGAATTATTAAAGAGGACACAGGCTTTATAAATTTTAGATTTATGGTCACCCTGTGTTTACACAGAGTGAATCATTGGGCGTCAAAGTAGGCCACCTCAGAAGAAAACAAGTAAGAAAAGCTATAGTCGGTCTAGCCCGACCATATCATACTCTTTACTACTAAGGTCAAATATGGACCAACAATTAAACAAGTTTTCTTTAAGTCTTACAGACATACATATACTATGTGCTATTTTTTCAAAATTTCGGGGTTTATGTCATTTCCGGCTAAGGGCCTGATACGGGAGCTAGGGTCAATTGTGGTTCGATTGTGACCAAATTTTGGATCTATTCCGGGAAGGCATCCCTATGGGAGGTAACCGAAATAGTAATTCGATTTCGCCCAAAAAGTATAGGAACCAAAATATGATCCTGTGACAATTTTAATCAAATTATCATTAACGTTACGACCTGTCCAAGGATAACAGGCTAACATGAATTCCCGGCCAGCCAGCCGGACGGACATCTTTAAAACATCTAAGGGAGTGATTCTTAGTTGATTGGTATACTAAAAGGTTGGTCTCAGACCAATATTTCCATGCGTTACAAACATCAGCACAAACCCAATATACTCTTTCCAAATTTGGTGGTGAAGGGTATAAAAAGCTTTTTACCGTATTTTAAATGAGCCCAAAGAAACGAAGAAAAACATGTTTACTTTACTATAATAACCAGGGACCGTAACTGTTATAACTTTTATCGTAAAAGTCAGAAAATAACAGTTATTTTTTCGAGCAGAAATAAATGTTATTTTTTGACTTTTATTTTTTCTATAAAAAAATTAGGGTTATTTTTGACTTTTATTTTTTCAAGCAAAATTAAAAGTTATTTTTTAACTTATATTTTGTCCAGCAAAAATAAAAGTTATTTTTGACTTTTATTTTTCGATCATGAATAAAAGTTATTTTTTTACTTTTATTTTTTCGAGCAGAAATAAAAGTTATTTTTCTTTAAATTCATAATAAATTCATTAAAAAATGTTTCAAACTAAGATCATTTTTTAGTCAAAATAATTTGCATATTCTCAAAAATTAATGGAGTTGAGTTTTACAATTATAATTGGGGTTGAAAACACAAAAATAACTCTTATTTCTGCTCTAAAAAATAAAAGTAAACAAATAACTTTTATTCATGCTCGAAATAATAAAAGTCAAAAATAACTGTTATTTTTGCTCGAAAAAATAGAAGTTAAAAAATAACTTTTATTTTTGCTCGAAATAATAAATGTTAAAAATAACATTTTTTTTTGCTCAAAAAAATAAAAAAATAAAAAAATAACTTTAATTTTTTTCCTAAAAAATAAAAATCTTATTTTAAAAAGCATCGCATTTTATGAAAATTTGGTCCAAGACTATAAAAATTTCAAAAAAAATATATTTATAGATTATCGAAAATCTATCAAACAATCGTCAAATAATCATCAAACAACCATTAATCAATCATTAAAAAAATCTTCAAACTACTGTCATAAGATATATAGATTATCATAAGATATATAGATTATCGATTATATTTATAGATTATCGAAAATCTATCAAACAATCGTCAAATAATCATCAAACAACCATCAATCAATCATTAAAAAAATCTTCAAACTACTGTCATAAAATCGCTGGTTAATTATCAAACAATCATTAAAAATCTTCAAACAGTCATCAGTCAATCAATCATCAAACAACTGTCAAACAATCGTCAAAAATCTATGAAATAATCATGAAAATCTTCAAACAATCGTCAGTCAAACTATTATCAAACACCAATCCTATTACCAATATTCGTGCATCCGTTTTCCTATTCTAGATAAATCAAAAAAAAAAAGGTCGTAAAAGTAGACATGGTAAAATTTTTCTTAATGTAGAATCCTAACTTGGACTAAAAAAAAAACATTTAGAAAGAAAATGTCTTTATTGGTACAACCGTTCTAAAGGTATATAATTTTAAAGAAATGAGAATTTTGTCATCATTTTTCAATTCCCAGGTCCTCGTTGGTCCATTTTCAAAAAAAAAGCGAAAAACTATCCTATAGTATGAAAATATCCACATTTAAAACTTTAATTAATTGGGTTAAATTGTTTTCATTTTATCATCCATATTTTTAACATTTAATAATATATTATATTTGACTTATATGGGAGGGGTCACGCCCACTTAAGATTAAAAAGAAAAAAACCAAGCCTATTTTACCCACCGGTCACACACATACAATCAAAATTTCTGAAAAATCGGTCACCCATATTTGTCATTTTTAATATTTGACTTATATGGGAGGGGTCACGCCCACTTAAGATTTAAAAAAATTAGCCTATTTTAAAACCTTAATATACTGTAAAAATTTGGATCCTCTCGGTCATCTATATTTATCATTTTTAATATATGAGTTATATGGGAGAGGCACCGCCCACTTGAGATTTCAGAAAAAAACCCGTTCAAATATCAGAAAAATCGCTCGGTTTGATCATCCATATTTTTAAGTTTTAAAATCTGACTTATATGGAAGGGGTAACGCCCACTTGAGATTTCAAAAAAAAATCTGGCCTATTTTATCCATCGGTTACACCTTAACATACTATCAAAATTTCAGAAAAATCGGGTCCCTCGGTCGCCTATATATGTCATTTTTAATATATGAGTTATATAGGAGGGGTCACGCCCATTTAAAATTTCTGAAAAAACCCTTGCCTATTTTAACCACCAGTCACACCTTGCCATACTGTCAAAATTTCAGAAAAATTTGGCCTCTCGGTCATCTATATTTGTAATTTTTAACATTTGAGTTATATGGGAGGTGTCACGCCCACTTAAGATTTCAAAAAAAAAAAACCTAGCTTATTTTAACCACTGATCACACCTTACCATACTGTCAAAATTTCAGAAAAATCGGGCCGCTCGGTCATTTATATTTGTAATTTTTAATATATGAGTTATATGGGAGGGGTCACGCCCACTTGAGATTTCAGAAAAAACCCTAGGCTATTTTAACTACCGGTTGCACATTACTCTACTGTCTAAATTTCAGAAAATTCGGTTGGTTTGATCATTCATATTTGTATGTTTTAAATCTGACTTATATGGGAGGGATCACGCCCACTTGAGATTTCGAAAAAAAAATTAACCTATAGTCACCACCGGCCACACCATTTTTTTATATAGATAGAAGATTCGTAGAGAATGATTTTAATCAAAAATTCAAATCAGTTCAACATTTCTAATTTTTAAGAAAATTGTTGTGTTTGGCATTTTATAATAAATGGCAAATTTTTCTTTCTTGGTCCGGGGTATTGTCCATGACTATTGAATCTTATCTTATATTCTTAAACGAGCAATAATTGTATATATATATATATATATATATATATATATATATATATATATAAATATATATATATATATATATACATATATATATGTATATATATATATATATATATATATATATATACATATATATATATATATATATATATATATATATATATATATACATATATATATATATATATATATATATATATATATATATATATATATATATATATATAAATATATATATATATATAGCGGACAGGTGTTCATTACGTTTTTGAAACTATGTCCGATAGGGGGTAAAAAAGGGTGAAAACAGTTTTTTTGGTACTTTTTTAACCCACTCTTCTTTTTAAACCAAAGAATATAGAAAAGAACTTTGTACTGCAGTCAATAGATGTGAAAGAAATATTGAACACGTATTTGGTACTTTTTTGATTTTGGGGCCAAAATGGGTAAAAAAGGGATAAACTGATAACTTAACATCTCAAAAAGTAATGTGAATAGGAACATTATGTTATCAGCGTTGTAATAAAATGTGCCGAATTCATTTGGTACCCAAGAAGTACCAAATATGCATATGGAACTTTTTGAAATTAGGGGATAAAAAGGGATGAAAAATTATTAATGTTATAACTTTGAAACAAATGAATGTTTGTCTGTATGTATGTTCTTTATAGAATAGTAAACTATGAATTTGATTATATTATGCTCTTTAGCGAAGATGTTGCGGATAAGCCGGCGAAGGTTTTAAAATTTCTAAGACTAATTTCCGTAAGGTGGCGCCACTGAAAATAACTAAAAATTAAATTAATCATAAACTGTACATTTGCTCATGCTATGATCTTTAGCAAAGTTGTAGCGCATGAGCCGGCGATGGCTTTTTATTTGGTGTAAATAATTTCCGACTGGTGGCGCTACTGAAAATTACTCAAAGTCAATTTAATCGTAAGTTGTACATACAATCATGCTATAATCTTTAGCAAAGTTGTTGCGGATAAGCCGATGAAGGTTTATTATTAAGAATGACCAAAGTCTGATAGGTGGCGCCACTGAAAATTACTCAAAATTAATTTAACCGTAAACTGTGCATTTGATCATGTTATAATCATAAGCAAAGTTATTACTCATAAGCAGACGAAGGTTTCTTAGTTGGTATGAACAACTTCAGGTGGCGCCACTGAAAACTACTCAAAATGAATTAAATCGTAAACTGTGCATTTGATCAAGCTATAATCTTTAGCAAAGTTGTTGCGCAAGAGTCGACGGAGGTTTCTGTTGGTATGACCAATTTCCAACATTTTTCAAAATTTCTATCTTAACCCATTCGTACATTATACAAAATATTATATTAATAAAAGAAATGAAAACAAAAATGGGAAAATTAAAATGAAAACTAAAATAATTTTAAGAAATTCATGCCTTGTGCGTATTCGTACCCCGTGGACTCTTCCGTATAACGAAGAGAAGGTTCTTTTTGTTTGTGTATTCGATTGAGCATCAGTTGCTCTGGTCCGTGTCATTGTATACGTTTTATTTCCTTTAGAGATTCGTCTAATGGCAAAATATTGAATTTTCTAAATTAAAATGTATACAAAGTTTTTTATACCCTTCACCACCATAGGTGGAAAGGGTATTATAAGTTTGTGCTGATGTATGTAACGCATGGAAATATTTGTCTTAGACCCATCTTTTAGTATACCAATAGGCTTAGAATCACTTTCTGAGTCGATTTAGCGATGTCCGTCCGTCCGTCTGGCTGGCTGGACCCCCATGTAAACCTTGTAATCAAACTACAGGTCGCAATTCTAAAGATAATTTGATGAAATTCGGCACAGATCATTTTTTTGATAATGGGACCATGGCTATTGAAATTCGTCAAAATCGGTGTATTACTTATGGTACCTCCCATAGGTCCCACTTCCCGGAATTGATATATTGGCCACAAATATCAATATTTTTTCATGAAATTTAAACCAAATACTGCTTATGTCAACTTAAATCACTGTACCAAATTTCGTTAAAATCGGTCTACATTTGACCATAGCTCCCATACAAACTTTTCTTTAAAAACGCACTAAATGAGACAAAAATCAGTAAAAAGCTTGTAAATCTGAAGATAATGGGTATTTTAAGTTTATTTTTTACATACATAATTTTTGTAACAACTGTAACCAATTTTCGAAATAATCGGTCCACATTTGACCTTAGCTCTCATATAAGTCCAAATGACGGAAACAGGTTGAATATAAAAGTTTTGAGAAAATGTTTGTAGATGGCAAAATTTAGCAAAAAAAATAACAACCTTGACCTTAGCGGTGAAGGGTATCGTAAGGTCGGGCTTGACCGACTATAGCACTTTCTTACTTGTTTTTTTTTTTTGTTTTAATGTCTTCCTATGAAGGCTTGTGTGTTTTGCTTTAAAAGCGTAAAGCGTGCACTTGTCTTTTACATTTTTTGAAAATTTAAATAATATATAAATTTTTAAAAATACAGGGTGTTGAATGATTTTTAATATTGATGTATAAAAATTCAGCTTAATTAAAACAAGGTCTTGTTTTGAAAAAAAAAAACTAAATCTAAATATATTATAAAATGTTTTATTTTAAACCACATGTGATAAGTAGGTTTAACGATTAAAATAATCTAATTTTCGTGAATAGAGTTCCGAAGCAGTGTATTGCCTTTTTTATGGGATTTTTCAAAACGACCGTACGGCAAATCAATGTATGGAAGTGCAATATCTTTATATTAAAGAGCCTTTGCTTTTTATATGTATTATAGACGAGAAAAATCATATATAGTTTTATCAGAAGTATTTATTTTAATAAAGACAATTTAATTCCGATATTAAACAGACACCCACCCTGTTCTACAATACATGCATATAAAACCCACTTTGTCTTAGACACTCTAAAAAGCCGACCGGTTAATGAAAAATTTGTATATGACCAAAATATTCTAATGTCTGATTTTATCAAATGCGGAAAATATTATGGGAAAATAATAGAAAAACAAATCAGTCTCATAAAGAAAATCTATAACTACAATAAACTATAATAAATACGTCCGAAAATATATAAATATAATATATTACTCTTTGCTCATTTGAAATGTCAATGATCATGATGAAAACACTACTCACGCGTTTAGATCAAGAGAGTAATTTTTGTTTTTCGAAAATCCTTTATTTATAGTATAAATTTTATACACATGTCAAATACTCGCATATGCCTAATAGAAATGACATCATCATTGTTATTTTCGAACATTGAAAATCCCTTAAATTTTTATGTGGAAGAAAATTTCTGAATAAACTCAAAATTTCCAACTCTTTTGAAAAGCTTACATAGACAAATACATTTTTATATAAGAAAATATTAGTTTTTCTTGTAAGAAAATAGTTTTGGACTTTAAGTCTAAGAGAATATTTGTTAGAAACTAAGAGAGATATCGTCAGGAATATGTGAAAGCGTGTGAGAGAGCGCTTTGTTTAGTGGGATATTTTTGGATTTTCCCATAATAAATAGAAAACATTGAGTTTTTCTTAAATAAAGACTAGGAAAATTTGATAAAAATAAGTGATGTCAAATTAAAAAAAAATTCTATAAAAACAAGAAATTTTAGAAAAAAAATCCTTTAAAATAAGAAATTTTTGAAAAATTTCTAAGAAATTTTTAAAAAAATTTCTATAAATCTTACAAATTTTTCAAAAATTTCCTAAAGAAATAAGATTTTTTTTTGAATTTCTATTAAAAGAAGAATTTTTTGAAAAATTTCCTATAAAAATAAGAAAATTTTTAAAAAATTCTTATAAAAATAAGAAATTTTTGAAATTTTTATAGGAAATTTTTCAAAAATTTCCTATTTTTATAGGAAATTTTTCAAAAATTTTTCAAAAATTTCCTATTTTTATAGGAAATTTTTCAAAAATTTCCTATTTTTATAGGAAATTTTTCAAAAATTTCCTATTTTTATAGGAAATTTTTCAAAAATTTCCTATTTTTATAGGAAATTTTTCAAAAATTTCCTATTTTTATAGGAAATTTTTCAAAAATTTCCTATTTTTACAGGAAATTTTTCAAAAATTTCCTATTTTTATAGGAAATTTTTCAAAAATTTCCTATTTTTATAGGAAATTTTTCAAAAATTTCCTATTTTTATAGGAAATTTTTCAAAAATTTCCTATTTTTATAGGAAATTTTTCAAAAATTTCCTATTTTTATAGGAAATTTTTCAAAAATTTTCTATTTTTATAGGAAATTTTTCAAAAATTTCCTATTTTTATAGGAAATTTTTCAAAAATTTCCTATTTTTATAGGAAATTTTTCAAAAATTTCCTATTTTTATAGGAAATTTTTCAAAAATTTCCTATTTTTATAGGAAATTTTTCAAAAATTTCCTATTTTTATAGGAAATTTTTCAAAAATTTCCTATTTTTATAGGAAATTTTTCAAAAATTTCCTATTTTTATAGGAAATTTTTCAAAAATTTCCTATTTTTATAGGAAATTTTTCAAAAATTTCCTATTTTTATAGGAAATTTTTCAAAAATTTCCTATTTTTATAGGAAATTTTTCAAAAATTTCCTATTTTTATAGGAAATTTTTCAAAAATTTCCTATTTTTATAGGAAATTTTTCAAAAATTTCCTATTTTTATAGGAAATTTTTCAAAAATTTCCTATTTTTATAGGAAATTTTTCAAAAATTTCCTATTTTTATAGGAAATTTTTCAAAAATTTCCTATTTTTATAGGAAATTTTTCAAAAATTTCCTATTTTTATAGGAAATTTTTCAAAAATTTCCTATTTTTATAGGAAATTTTTCAAAAATTTCCTATTTTTATAGGAAATTTTTCAAAAATTTCCTATTTTTATAGGAAATTTTTCAAAAATTTCCTATTTTTATAGGAAATTTTTCAAAAATTTCCTATTTTTATAGGAAATTTTTCAAAAATTTCCTATTTTTATAGGAAATTTTTCAAAAATTTCCTATTTTTATAGGAAATTTTTCAAAAATTTCCTATTTTTATAGGAAATTTTTCAAAAATTTCCTATTTTTATAGGAAATTTTTCAAAAATTTCCTATTTTTATAGGAAATTTTTCAAAAATTTCCTATTTTTATAGGAAATTTTTCAAAAATTTCCTATTTTTATAGGAAATTTTTCAAAAATTTCCTATTTTTATAGGAAATTTTTCAAAAATTTCCTATTTTTATAGGAAATTTTTCAAAAATTTCCTATTTTTATAGGAAATTTTTCAAAAATTTCCTATTTTTATAGGAAATTTTTCAAAAATTTCCTATTTTTATAGGAAATTTTTCAAAAATTTCCTATTTTTATAAGAATTTTCTCAAAAATTTCAGATTTTGCCGCTTTTAAATTCTTTTATATAGACAACACTGATAGAAATAATATAATAATACTTCTTGTTGGCTGAG
The DNA here is from genome assembly GCA_933228675.1 of Stomorhina lunata. Classification (NCBI taxonomy): domain Eukaryota; kingdom Metazoa; phylum Arthropoda; class Insecta; order Diptera; family Rhiniidae; genus Stomorhina; species Stomorhina lunata. The sequence goes on along the minus strand of OW121740.1, from coordinate 124,759,189 downwards.
TCTATTTTAAATATGATTTCAACATCCAACATCTTCTGATCTTCGGAAAACATTTTAGAAAAGAGAGTTCATTTCATTCATTTCAATTCAAACTCATTTAGTTTCATGTCTCTAGCATTTAGTATTATAGTTTATGGATGTGTGTAGGTATTTGAAAAAAAAAAACTTAAATCTTTGTAGGTATGAGTGGGTCTAAAAGTCCGTCCTTCTGTCTGTCTGGATGTATGTTTCGAAAATAAAACATTTTGTACAAATTACTTGAACATTTTAAACGTTTTGTACTAACGCCAAGTCGGTAAAACTTTAGAGTTGGAAAAAAATTTAAATTTTTTGCGCTTAAATTTGAAAATTTTATTAGAAGGAGAAAAAGAAAAATAATATAATAAATAGAAAATTTATGTTAATAAGGAAAATTTTTAAAGAATTTTTATCAAAATAAAATTTTCAGTTTTTTGTTAAATATTTGATGTATTCGTATATAATATCTTTTCCATCTGTTGTTCTGCTGTCCAATTTTTAAAGAAAAAATTGTTTGTGAAAACTTTGTTTATGGCAAGAGACAGCGACAAAACGTTTTTATCAATTTTTGTTTTCTTTTATTTTTTCTAAAAATTTTGTTTTTTGCTGTCATAATTCGGTTTTTTTATATGCAAAAAATTTCGTTTCTTTTTTCTGAAAATTTTGTGCTCAAAATTAAGAAAAAATCTTTTATAAAAAAAAATCTTAACATATGATGAGAAAAACAAAGTGTGACAATATAAAAATCGTGTTTTTCAAAAAAGAAAAAAAAATATTTAAATATTCTTTTAAAATACAACAAATAGACAAATTAACGTTTCTCCCACCAGACGACGGATACAAAAACAAAAATATAAAATAATAATATTATAATTTTGCTTAAAATTTTCTCGATTTTGTTGGTAATTTCGCAGTCTTTAGAGTGTTGAGAAAATTGAAAAAGAATATTTTATAAAAATTTTATTATTTGTTTGGTTGTTGTTTTTATTTTCGACATCATTCACACCCAATACTACCATCAGCAACTTACGAGATCTGAACTGATCCGATCCGATCTGATCACCACCAGCAACAATACGAGAAAGTTTTTGTCGTGCATTTCGTTGTTAATCGATCCACCATCTAACTCTGGCGCGTTTCTGAAAAGAAAGACAATTTATTCAAAAAAGCATTAACTAAACTCAAGACAACAAAAAAGAAACAAATTTATTATAAAATTATTAAAAGTAAAATTAACAAGTTACAAAATTTTTTCAAAAAAAAGGAAATTTTTAAAAGATTTTCAACAAGAAAAACAAGTGAAAAATTTTACAAAATTAAAAAAAAAAAAAACAATTTTTTAAAATTATTAAAAAAAATTAATGAAATCTAAATTTATTAAAAAAAATTTAATTTCATAAAGTTTATATAACCTTAAATTTCAATTCCCAATTCAATAGAGATCATATAATATTTCTCTAATGAAAACAAAACCTCAAAACATTTGAGTTTATTCCGTTTGATTTTTTTTTTCAGGAAAATTTTTTTCAAAATTTATTTCCTCCGTTAACCAAAGTGAGAGTGCGTGTGTGTGTTTTTAGTTATTTATTTAAATTTTTTTATTCAAAATTTTCTTTTAGCGTATAACAAAGAAGAAAAAAAAATAGAAAAAATTAATTTGTATATACTACCAAAAAGAAAAACCACCCTAAGGTTAAATAAATTCAAAAATCTTTAAAAATAACATAAAAAAGAATTTGAAAAAGAAACCAAAAAATATTCAAAATAATAGCCACCACAACAAAGTGAAATATTTGAAAACATTATCTTGTATAAACATCGAAAAAGTTCTATATCCTAAAGAAATCTTTGTTAAAAAAAAATCTCCATAACCAAAAAATCTCAATAACCCAACATGTCTGAAATGGAAGATGTTATGACCACCGAGGAACAAACTCCCTCCACCGAAAACGCTCCAGCTGATACTCCCGCTGATGCTGAACCTACCAAGAAAACCGAATTGGTAGATGAATCCATGGAAATTATACCCGGTGAAGAGATCGTTACCGAGGGTATCGACGAGGATGGCGATGAAGTGGAGGAGGTGACTCAAGTGACCCGTAAAGTGGTAAAGCGTACTATGAAAATTACTGAGGTATGTACTTAGATTTCTTTGAGTGATAATAAGTGAAAACCAATTATTAAATGGTAAACCATTCTATAAATCTGTGGCTTGGTGCTAAAAGGGCCAATGTCAAAAAAACTAGTTTTAAGAAAATTTTATTTAAAGTTTTTATTTTTCATATAAATTCATCGTAATATTGCCCAGAAAAACCCTTTTAAATCTGTTTTGAGTTAGGCTAGAGATTAGCTGTTGAGCCAAATATAAGAGAGTAAAGAAGGGAATCTAAAGCAATGATTTACTCAAAACAGCAAAACACTGACATTGGCCCTTTTAGCACCAAGCCACAGAAATATTATAAAAACTATTAAAAAACAATTTTGGAATAAGTCTACTTTTACAACAGTCAGGTTTGGCGTGAGTTTGTATGAGAAAAAGCTGACAGAATTGAAATTGATACAAACCTGGCCGTAGTATCAAGTTTACGAAAATTTTAAAATCTGTTTGAAATTTAAAGAAAACAAGTAAGAGTGTTATATTCGGCTGTGCCGAATCTTATATACCCACCATCAAGTTGTGTTAAATTCAGAAACAGGGTGCAGCTAATTCAAAATCTGGACCAAAACTGAAAAAATCGCTTAGCTAATTGGTACTGTTGGTAAAACCTTTGGACTAAATTCGGTTGCCGTAGCTTTATAGTTCAACATTTAAAAATATTTTAGTGGTTTCCCCAGTATTTACTTTGATCAAAATTCGATCTCATAACCGGGTATAGTTTTACATTAATAAGTTGTTAAATACTTTTCGTTGTGCTTAATATGTAGTTAGGCTAAACACGTTAATAGTAATACGGCAGGTCCATATATTTCGTTAGGAGTTCCCAATGCATTCATAATATATAAAATCTGGGCTGAACATTGATTGATGCCTATCTAATTTCA